>JAVTVY010020759.1:0-77553 GCA_036873755.1 Hanleya hanleyi
TATCGATGACTACATCCAACCCTACACTACATTCAACTGATTCAACTCGAATACTTAATCGTAACAATTAGTACTGTGCATATAACCGCTTTTTTCAAAATTTTGACCTTATTTGACCGAAAAGTGACCCTAAAATGACTTTAATTCTTATAATAAATGTGTTATCTATGAATACCTTACACTCTACACTACTTACAACTAATTCAGCTTGGATATTCATTGGTAACAAACAATACAGTGGATGTTTATTTATAACCGATTTTTACCTATTTTTGACCTTATTTGACCCAAAGAGTGACCCCAAAATGACCTTAATTGACAAAAATCTTGATCCCTACCACTCAAAGAACTAATTTAGCATGGGTACCCATTTGTAACAAAAAATGCCATCGAAAGTTTTTAAAAGCATTTTTGGGGTCCTTGGCCGGCCGACTATTACATGCACAGTCAAAGCTGTCTTAAGAGATGATCCTGAGGAACCATAGGCATGTAATTTTTGTGTGCCAGGGATAAGGACAGTAACATAAGATTGGTCTTTGGACATATCCCAGATCTTCCCTGGTACCCAGGTTGAGCTGGACAACAGGTTTAGTAAAATACCTTGATCGAGGTATTCGATCGAGGAATAGGGCTTTACCACGACCAGGGTATAGTGCTATGTTAACTTCAGTTTTTATATATTTATGGAAAATGTGAACATCCACACATACTCTGGAGGGCATGGATCTTTCTACAGCATCTATGGCCTTATTGTTCCATGATTTTCACAACAACTTATTGCTTTGTTTTATGTGACTTATTCAAATTACTAGCCACTTTAATATTTCAATAATGAAACATGGATTCAAATGATATATTCAGTGAAATTTATTTTGAAAATGAAAATGGCATGTGATGGCACATTCCCATCTCACGATCATGTGCAAATTGCTGAATGCAATGCTTAATTAATAATGGAGTTTAACTGACAGGCACATAACGTAAGCAGCTATGATGTGCAAAAACTTATCTGTGCTTGGGTATGTCTGTACATGCTAGGAGATTGTGCAATGTATCGGACAATTTAATCTTTGGATAGACATTTTTACATTTTGGAAGTACTAAAGTGGTTGATTCAAGTGAATAGTCTCATAAATCCAAGCAATGAGTGTATGTGAAATTAAGTAAAGAATACAGCCATCAATGCTGTTAGCAGATCCATGCCTTCTGGGTATGTGTGAATGTCATGTCATTTTTCATAAATATATAAAACTAAAATTGACAAAGGCCTATACCTAGTCCGACACCCAGCCCCTACAAGATATTTTATAATACTGATTTCTATTGACTGTAAACCGGCAAAATCGACTTAGCTGCCAGACCGAAATGTCCGGCAGTCAAAAAATAATACTTTATATGCCATTTTCTCCACTCAAAATAATGAAACCAGCCTTTTAAGTTAAATGTCGGAATAGGAATCCGTTCTAAACTTTCCATGGGTGGTTTATTCGAGCATTCTAACAGCTTTCCTGAACCGAGAAGGCAAATTTTCTGCCATTCTTCAGTCAATGAAAAATCACAACAGCTACATTCTCCACATTTGGGGGCGGTCCAGTTGCTAGAAGATTTTGTCAGTTAAACAGGCAGACCCTACATTCAATAGAAATTAGTATTATAAAATATCTTGTAGGGGCTGCGTGTCGGACTAGCCAAAACCTGACTGAGGTACACTGATCGAGTTATAAAACATCCATGGTTAAAATAACCCAATCGATAAGGTATTTTATCCAACCTGGAGAAGTGAATAAGAAGTAATTTGTCTTGAGCATTAATTGACCTAGTTATCTAACATTTGGGCTGGTTATGATTTCAATGCATTCACATATTAATAGGCTGGTGATCTCCTTGATGTATGTTTCATAGGTCAAATTATGCCAAACTGCATCTGACGGCCAGGAGTGTTGTTGTTGTTGCACTGCAGACGACCCAGCAAGCTGACGGACAGCGAGTTCTCCCCTTTTGATCCCTTTAGTTTTAATGAATCTATTGAATAGTTATGATCAAAGGGTTCTCTGTACATCATTTACCGTATCTGCACCACTTGGTTGACCTTCAACCTGTGGGCCGGTTAGATATTTTCGCAGATAATCCATCTTTCGGCTTCCCTGGACATTCGCCGGGATTCCTTGTCGTCGTGTTTCCGTGTCAATTGGGCATGCGCACGTTACGTGGCGCTCAACATCCTCCTCGCATGTCGGTTTGAAATCTGAGGTGGGCGTGACCAGGGTTTTATCTGTCATCTGATGAAAACAGCTTTTGGAGTTCTAACTTTGCCCCCTCACGAAGATAAATTGTTTGATTTGCCAAACTAAATAATGCAGAATACTTATGTAACCATGTTCATAGTCCGAGCTTACTCTGTCCATTTAAAAATTATCCGTCGCGTGGTTCTGTGATTGAAGGGGTTGAGCAGGGAGGAATCTCGCACTACCATAATGATGCGACAAAACCCGGTATTCCTTAAATATTTAAACGCCGCCTCTGCCCACAGACTGGGAGCAAGATCCGTATGCTTTAACACTGCCCAAAGTCGATTTTATGGAAGTTCATACCAGCTAAAACTTTGATATGTTTTGTGAAGTACCGGAATATATACATATTCAAATCAGATGCTGAAATACTTAAGTAGGGATATAGACTCTAGTTGACCTTTGACCTCGGTCAAACCACTTTTAGTCGGTAGGGGTCAAAGGTCAACTAGAGTCTATATCCCGTCTGTATGCACTTGCACTTGAGCATGTACTGATCTGTATCTCATCGTATACAGCGCGGAGATAAGGCCTTATTGACCTTTGACCTCGGGCCAAACCACTTTTAGTCGGGCGGGGTGCAAGGTTGGTCAAAGATGGTGAGAGGTCAATGAGTGCACTTGAGCATGTACTGACCTGTATCCTCTCATCCGTCCATCATCTGACCTTGGAACATGTTTAGACATGTTAGGGGATTCCTCCCCGGTGATGCGGTTTGGCGGTGATGTGGTCTGCCTCCGGGGACAGAAAGTAGTCCCAAATACGTGGGTTTTCGTGAGAATGTTCGGCAATCTTCAGGGGCGAGAGGGGGCCCTACTGAACTGATTGGGTCGAGTGAGGTGTCGAAGTGAAGCGCTCCTCCAGGGCCATTCTAGCCTATAGCATTGGGCCCTGCTATGGGACCGAATACAGCTATGGGTGTCAATGGTTGTTTTCACACTAGAGGGTTGGAAATAAAAAATAATCACATTTCTTCATCTATAAACCTCTCGAATGTTTTTTACAATGACACACTAAGTGTTTTAAGAGCCGTAAGTCTATTTATTTCAAGTTTACCGTACTTTTAACACAGTCGTGCAGGTGAAATTGGGCTTTTGAAACGTGGAAAATGAAAAAAATATATATATATAAAAATATATATTTATGCAGCCGTTAGCACTATGAAATTTTCAGGGTTACACGATAACATGCCAAGGTATAAATTTAAAGTTGTTTTAGATCTCATCTCGTGTTTATTAAAAATTTAGCCCGCTTCCAAATCTTGTAGAAAGTATAGTTCATTTTGTCTTTTCTTTCTTACCATGATGTCCAGACAGATTTCGCTGACGTCCGCGCGCCCTCAGCCGGGTTCTTTACGGTAGAGAATAAAAAGCGGGCCGTCTGCTACACACATTCATGCCAACCACTTCATGACTGATGCTAGACGTGTACTCTTCAACATGCAATATCTTGACGAAGCAACGGGTGAATTGATCGATATCGAAGTTTCGCAACAACACCAGCAATATCTTGACGACATAACAGGTGAATTCATCGACATCCAAGTGACTTCACAAGACAATAGTACCAACGAGGATTGGCTGGAGGAGATTATAGACAATCTGTTGAGAGAAGAAGAAGTAAAAGAAGAAGACAAAGAACAGAAGGTAGAGGGTCATTTGACGAAAGTGCCGCAGCAGGAGCAACAGCAGCAATATCTTGACGACTACTGCACGGAAATAACAAGACTGCAGAGGGACACAACACTGGGGATGGTAAAGCAATTACCATGTGTCAAATGTTTTATCCACTACGCCAAATTCGCCTTATTTCCCTATGGACACCAAGCGTTATGTGCCTGCTGTATCAGCAAACTTGCAGGGAGAGCCACACCATGTTGCATACCCGTCCCGTGTGCACTCGTCCCGCTGAGATGTCCCCTATGCGCCAAGAGACAACTGCTCCAATCGTTGTAATCATTACAACTCCTACGACCCTTATCAGGGCCACCCATACCTCCCGAAAGAGAAGCTTTCTAACTAAAAAGCACAACACAAGCTCCTACACGTTGCATACACCTAGGTAAATAACACCTAGTGAATGGGAACTTCCTACTAACACTACCACCCACTATTAGTATGAACGTATAAGTTGCACAGTAATATACTAGTCTGATAGATACACCGAGTAGTCCCGGAAAAAGCCGAGTGTAAACTCTCACACGGTCGTAAATTAGCACATGGGTCATGGTACACTTTGAAGGGTATGAGGTGTTTGGATTGCCATAGAATGCGCTCAATTTGAATGTGTATTTTGTGAGGGGCTGGAGATTGGCAATCATCATCGAATATGGAGGACGGTAGAAGGATTGGGTTGGCCCTGAAAAGGGCCTTTAGGGTAATTTTTTTCTTGGAGTGAGGAGATTGGTAAGCATAGAGGAGAGGAGATTGACATGGTGAGTCTGATGTTAAATTGAAATGTGCCAGATTAAAAAGTCCTCTTTCGAAGGACTGGCTGGCCCTGAAAAGGGCCGTTGGAATGTTTTTTTTATCTAGTTGTCTCTGGAGGGGGGGGGGCTTGCCTATCTGCCCCCGGGCTGTTGTTGTTGTTGTTGGGAGAGAGTTGCCTGGCGTTCTTCCTCCAGGGCGTCCACGTCTATAAACTCGGGGACGACTGGTTGGGGCTGTTGTAACACATCCTCTAAGGCGGCCAACCAGTCCTCGCCATTTAAGTCCGTGGGCGCTCTGGTTACGAGGTGGTGTAAATCAGACCAGGCAAGCGGTGTCATATTGGTATTTCCCGGGTCCATCTTTTCACTTCTTCCACCCAGAAGGCTTTTACTGCTCTCGCCAGTTCTGTTCTTTCTCGCCTCTCTCTCGCCCACCTCGCCGCACCTTTTGTTGTAGACATTTTGGCAACTCCGCTCATGTTTCTTGTAATAAGATCTTCACACATGGAAATATTGTGATAGAATGTGCTCTTGTCCGTTTGGCTCTTGCAGGAAACAAGCCTATGTTTATGTACACTATGATTGTCTTTTTAATTTGGTCCTAATACTGTTATATGGAAAATGGAATAGGTCTTTGGATTATGGACACGGATATTCTCTAATGGACAACGGCTGGATTATGAATGACGGACTAGACGCTTGTAATTGATATGCTGAATGTGATGGATATCCATTGGCTGTCTAAAAGGCGCGAACATCATCGATTGGCTCTTCTTCGGGCAAATCTATTGGTTGAAATAAAGGATATCCATTGGTCCAAATGCCATAGTTGCACCCGGCCCACCATTACGCTAGAATCGTACCAAGCTTTCAATAGCGATTTCCTAGGTTAAATTGAAGTCCCATACAATAACCCAGGATGATATCGATTGGCTGTCTAAGACCGGCTTAGCCCACTCATTGGCTCTTGTTCAGGCTTAGTCATGGGTTGAAATAATGGACGTTCATTGGTCCAAAGGGTTGGCTACAGTCTTGCTGGGTGAACGTCAGAATGCCATTTTTTGCACCAAGGTGTGACTAGCAAAAATCCTAGGTTAAATGAATTTCTATACAAATAACATTACACCACCGAATGATCACGGACTTTCACGAAGATAGGGAAGAACGAATAAAGCTATAACGTGTACGGACACGGACTAGGCTAGTTATACCAAGATGATTATTCGTCTTCACATGGAGTAGTATAAAAGCGCATTTCGAACCTTAAAACGGCGCAGTGTAACAGTATTGAGTCACATGGAGTAGTATAAAGCACATTTCGAGCCCTAATGGACTTACCCATTGGTTGAATCATCGTCTCGCCATTGGTCCAAAGTGTCTCGCCATTCTTCCTGGGTTAATCTACAATCCTCTTTTTGTGCTCAAGCTATGTATACGGAAATCTTAGGTTAAATGAATTCCTATACAAATAACATTACACTACCGAATGATGACGGACTTTTACGAAGGTAGAGAGCAATTCATATGCTGTAGTAGTAGAAAAGCGCATTTCGAACCTTATTGACCTTACGGCGCAGAGTAGTGTAACAGTATATTCGTCTTCACATAGAGAGTGAATACTAACACACTAGGTGAATTTCTAATATTTATTAACAACACGGTAGAATGAACATAGAATGGTAGTATTGTCTGAATGTTCAAGCCAACAACACTTGTTTGAAGTCTTCTCTGTCTTTATCTCCCCGGTGCTGGGTTATGAAGTCTGCAATCATCTCACGTGAAATTCTCGATGGACAGGCGGCTTGAAATTCCTCCACGACTTGTGTCTCGCTGATATAGTGTAGCGTCTCATTCACCAGCACGTCTGCTAGTTCCATGTCGTCTGTACACGTACACGGGTATAGCGGATTGCAAGGACAGCCTGGACATGCTACTAGGTGATCCCGGTAGGCTTCCATGTACTTTCTACACACTTGGGAGCTGACCCCTTATGTAACTGTAACCGTGAAAGATGAACAAGTGCACTTTAATGCACCAGGTTGGGACAACAAACCACCTAAGCATATCGTGTTGACGTTTGAGACATGGGCAAAAGTACAGGCACTTTACAGACCCATCGAGGCGCTGATTGAGGGTGAGGAGAGCAAAATGTTACCTGCGGGAGACGACGTGTTTCTGAGCTATTCTGTGTTCAACAACATGATGCTGGTGCATATTCGCAGATGGCGGTTGAAGAAAGACACGTGGTATCCCTTACCTGAGGGTATCGCGCTGCAATTACCTGCGTGGCAAAAACTTCAAGACTTGACAGGGGAAATTTCTGAAGCCCTGCATGGCCAGGTGTATGAGTATATCTATAGAAAGTACATGGAAGCCGACCGGGATCACCTTAGACAACGCATTCTACACTTGCGTATAGTAGCATGTCCAGGCTGTCCTTGCAATCCGCTATACCCGTGTACGTGTACAGACGACATGGAACTACCAGACGTGCTGGTGAATGAGGCGCTACACTACATCAGCGAGACACAAGTCGTGGAGAAATTTCAAGCCGCCTGTCCATCGAGAATTTCACGTGAGATGATTGCAGACTTCATAACCCAGCACCGGGGAGATAAAGACAGAGAAGACTTCAAGCAAGTGTTGTTGGCTTGAACATTCAGACAATACTACCATTCTATGTTCATTCTACCGTGTTGTTAATAAATATTAGAAATTCACCTAGTGTGTTAGTAATCACTCTCTATGTGAAGACGAATATACTGTTACACTACTCTGCGCCGTAAGGTCAATAAGGTTCGAAATGCGCTTTTCTACTACTACACCATATGAATTGCTCCTCTACCTTCGTGAAAGTCCGTCATCATTCGGTAGTGTAATGTTATTTGTATAGGAATTCATTTAACCTAGGATTTCCGTATACACAGCTTGAGCACTGGATTGAGAGGATTGTAGATTAACCCAGGAAGAATGCCGAGACACTTTGGACCAATGGCGAGACGATGATTCAACCAATGGGTAAGTCCATTAGGGCTCGAAATGTGCTTTATACTACTCCATGTGACTCAATACTGTTACACTGCGCCGTTTTAAGGTTCGAAATGCGCTTTTATACTACTCCATGTGAAGACGAATAGTCCTCTTGGTAATATTAGCCTAGTCCGTGTCCGTACACGTTATAGCTTTATTCGTTCTCCCCTACCTTCGTGAAAGTCCGTGATCATTTGGTGGTGTAATGTTATTTGTATAGAAATTCGTTTAACCTAGGACTTTTGCTAGTCACACCTTGGTGCAAAAAATGAGATTCTGACGTTCACCAAGCAAGACTGTAGCCAACCCTTTGGACCAATGAACGTCCATTATTTCAACCCATGACTAAGCCTGAACAAGAGCCAATGAGTGGGCTAAGCCGGTCTTAGACAGCCAATCGATATCATCCTGGGTTATTGTATGGGACTTCAATTTAACCTAGGAAATCGCTATTGAAAGCTTGGTAGGATTCTAGCGTATGGTGGGCCGGGTGCAACTACGGCATTTGGACCAATGAATACCCTTTATTTCAACCAATAGATTTGCCCGAAGAAGAGCCAATCGATGAGGTTCGCGCCTTTTAGACAGCCAATGGATATCTATCACATTCAGCATATCAACCCCGAGCCAAACGGACAAGAGCACATTCTATCACAATATTTCCATGTGTGAAGATCGTATTACAAGAAACATGGGCGGAGTTGCGAAAAGCGCCTCCACTCAAAGTTTCTCAAATTTGGCGATACATATCGCATGCTGATAGCAAAATACGAACGTAGCGTGCAAGATCTATGGCGGTACGTTTCGTAACTCGTGTCTAATTTCGCTTAACCCGGAGCTAGGGGCCGTATGAACCCATGTACTTCAAGATCCCCATGGTGCTCACATGAACAGGCACAATCAAAGCGTGACTGAGATACACCAATCTCTAGATAACGACTTTAGAACGATTATTATGGAATAAGAATACTGATCAGCGATACGGATTTTATATTTTTGGAACATCATGATGTCTTGTCGGCATCATTGAAAACTGTTGACCGCTTCTCTCTTGCAGGAAACTAGCCTATGTTCATGTATACTATGATTGTCTTTTTTGAATTTGGTGCTAATACTGTTATACGGATATGGAATAGGTCTTTGGATTATGGACGCGGATATTCTTTAATGGACGACGGCTGAATTATGAATTACGGACTAGACGCTTGTATTTGTAGCTCTCGTGGTGTACACCACGATTTGTAGGATGTCCATTTCATCTGTGACGTCATTGGTGACGTCATCAGTAGGAGTAGTAGCGAAAGCGCGTATTCTGTGGGAGTGAAGGAAGGTATTTTGGGTAGAGAGGGACCATCCTAGGTCCGAATGCGTCGTGTGGGGTGTCATCTTGTGGCTCTCGGGGTGTAGATCCCGATTTGAGGGATGTCCACAGCATCTGTGACGTCATCGGTGACGTCATCAGTACGGGTAGTAGCGAAAGTGGCCATTTTGGGGAAGTGAAGGAAGGTATTTGGTGTATAGATGGACCATCCGTGGTTCGAATGTGTCGTGAGGGGTGCCATTTTGTAGCCCTCGTGGCGTAGACCCCGGTTTGGGGTTTGTCCATGTCATCTGTGACGTCATCAGTACGAGTAGTAGCGAAAGTGTGTATTTTGTGGGTGAGTTGAGGTGTGTTTGAGGTAGAGAGGGACCATCCTTGGTCGGAATGCGTCGTGTGAGGTGTCAAAAATCGAGCTCTCGGGGTGTAGACCCCGATTTGAGATTTGTCCACGTCATCTGTGACGTCATCAGTAGAAGTAGTAGCCAAAGTGGACAGCTTGGGGGTGTGAAGGAAGGTGCTTGGCGTAGAGATGGACCATTCGCGGTCTAAATGCGTCGTGTGAGGTGTCATCTTGTAGCAACGCCTTGAGGCCATGATGTAGATAGATGAGAGAACAACAACAACAACAACAACAGGGATGAGAGATCAACCATTTTATTCTCCTCAATGTTACATCATACCCGCGCTGGGGGAGCCGCGTTGGGTATCTTTACAGTTCAATTAGGCTCTTGTTCAACCAGAGGCCGCCATTTTGCGCTGTACCTGTAATACTCGTTCTTACCCGTTAGACGCTTTCTCGGTTGCTCTTGTCCAATCAGAAATCACCATTTGCTCGCGTCCGTTTGTTCTAATCGTCGTCGGTCAGGCCTGGATATTGTTCGGGCAGCATATCCCCAAACAGTTGTTTGCGCATTCTGATCGCATTTTCCAGGGCCTCGGTGGGTGGTAACCCCATATCCTTTTCCGAGTGACTCTTGGCCTTCATGATGGACCTGTGCGTGGGGTCGCCTTTCATTTCAAACGGTAGCAGGCTATACCGTTTATAGATGGCCATGGCTATTTTCCTGATGCAGGGGCGCATTTCGGTGTACGCCTGCTGTAAGTTATCCTGTCCGCCGTCATCGATTACCGCAGCATAACTATGGATAGCTTCACGCACAATACGATCGCAGAAGGTAGGTTCTGGCTCACTTTCCTGGGATTTAGACTGACTATCTGAAGTTAAGCTCTCTGTGTCACTAGATAGACTCTCAGCAATCTCGGTTTCGGTATCAGTCGGTGGACTCTCAGCAGTCTCTGTATCAGCATCCGCCTCAATGGACTCCTCGGAGTCTTCAATCCCATGTATATTTTTCTGGTGTCGCATCATATCGTAATGTCTGGTGAACGTACGTTCGCACTCATGTTGACCCATGTTGACGGTTGAACGTCGACTGTGCACGTTTTTGGAATACGCTTGCTTTCATAGACAGTAACGCCCGTCAACGTTCACTGTCACGGCCTAACGCCCTATCTGTACGCCTTAACGCTCGTCTCAACGCCGTAACACCTATCTCAACGTCTTAACACACTTTCTTAACGCTTCAACGCCGTTTAATGATGCGTTCGAACAAATGTTTCTTTTGTGCTATTGCTCTGACATACGCCGCTTTCCAGTTCATGCCCGAGGTTTTCAACATCGACGCTGTTTCTTCGATTTCCATACGAACTGCATCCTTATCCAACAATTTCATATGTGTCACGAGGTCGATATACTGCTGACTAAAGCCCGTCGTAGTCTGGGTGCCAATCTGTTATGGGCTAAAATTGCGGCTTCCTTTATCGAATACAATGTGTGGTGAAACTTGTTTTCTGTGGCCCTCAACGTCTCGCCCATCTCGGCGTTCTTACTTTCTTTGAACAAATCCTTCCATAGCCTCGAGTTCACTTGTACGGGTTCGGGTTGGTCCTTCACGGTTGGGTGATATTCCGGGACTTTTAGTATGAAGAGGACCCGCTGTATGAGGGTGGGTTGCTGCTGCCAGGTGTGAACTCGGCGGATGGTGTATGGGTATATGACGTTGCGGTGATCCCTCGCCGGGTAACAGGGGAGTCGTCAGCCGGCGATCTTCTGGGGTATGGGCTTTTAAATCTACGAACAGGTAGCCGTACGGACGACTTGTCGCCCCTTGAAACGGCTGCAAGAAATGGTCGATGTTCTGAGGATAAATTCGACTGACCAAACACACGGACTTGTGCTCTGTCGATGGGATTGGAGAACAACACAGAGTATTGGCAGTTCAAAGCAATATCTCTGGACGCCTTCACTTGAGGAAAGAGATTCTGGGTCAAATAGATGACGGACAGATTCCGATGATGGGATCATTTAGTAAACAAGTCGGCGACGTGTGAATTGTCCTTGGCCGCACTCATCAGATCATCTAGCACTACCACGTTGGTCTGCTCGGGGTCAAAGTAATACGGTTCGTCTATGTCGTGAGGAATCCCTGGGTCGATGCTCACATTCTGTAACCTTGTAGTTTCGTAGGCGGACTGCCATTGGCTATAACACCAAACAACACGTGTCGGAGCTGGGGTTGCCACACCTTCCTCTATGAATTTCATCACCCAGGACGTCTTTCCACATGCCGTAGGGCCGCTCGCCGTCATCGTATAGGGATGCTCTACTGCGCCTATTGGACCTATAGCGGGACTCGGCGCTGTCTCTTTGTTGTGTTTGCGTTGAATGTGCCTGAGCATACTATCGCGACGAGAGATGGTTCTCTGACAGAACGTACACGTACACGACATGTTAATCCGTCGAACAATACATATGGACTGATGAGAGACACATGTTCATTCCTATATGTACAGACACCACGTCTGATGGTGGTAGAACTGGTGTGTGGTAGTGATGTTGGTGGTGGTGTCTGTACATATAGGAATGAACATGTGTCCTCAGAACATCGACAATTTCATGCAGGCGTTTCAAGGGGCGACAAGTCGTCCGTACGGCTACCTGTTCGTAGATTTAAAAGCCCATACCCCCGAAGATCGCCGGCTGACGACCCACCTGTTACCCCGCGAGGGATCACCGCAACCTCATATACCCCTACACCATCCGCCCAGTCCACACCTGGCAGCACCCGTGTAGCAGCAGCAACCCGCCCCCATACAGTGGGTCCCCTTCGTACCATCAGTCCCGGAATATCACCCAACCGTCAAGGACCGACCCTAACCCGTACAAAGGAATGAACATAATTTGAACTCGAGGCTATGGAAGGATTTGTTCAAAAAAAATATGGACGCGGAGATGGGCGAGACGTTGAGGGCTACGGAAAACAAGTTTCAACACAAAGGATATTCGAAAAAGGAAGCTGCAATTTCAGCCCATAACAGATTGGCACCCAGGCGACGACGGGCTTTACGTCAGCAGTATGTCGACCTCGTGACACATATGAAATTGTTGGATAAGGATGCGGTTCACATGGAAATCGAAAAAACAGCGTCGATGTTGAAAACTTCGGACATGAACTGGAAAGCGGCGTATGTCAGAGCAATAGCACAAAAGAAACATTTGTTCGAACGCATCATTAAACTGCGTTGAAGCGTTAAGAAAGTGTGTTACGGCGTTCAGATGAGTGTTAAGGCGTTGAGATGAGCGTTAAGGCGTACAGATAGGGCCTTAAGGCGTAACAGTGGTCGTTGGCGGGCGTTACTGTCTATAAAAGCAAGCGTATTTCAAAAACCTGCACAGTCGACGTTCAACCATCAACATGGGTTATACATGCCCTGAGTGCGAACGTACGTTCACCAGACATTACGATATGATGCAACACCAGAAAAATATACATGGGATTGAAGACTCCGAGGAGTCCATTTAGGCGGATGCTGATACAGAGACTGCTGAGAGTCCGCCGACTGATACCGAAACCGAGATTGCTGAGAGCTATCTAGTGATACAGAGAGCTTGACCTCAGATAGTCAGCCTACATCCAAGGAAAGTGAGGCAGAACCTACCTTCGGGGATCGTATTTTGCATGAAGCTATCCATAGTTATGCTGCGGTAATCGATGACGGCGGGCAGGATAACTTACAACAGGCGTACACAAAAATACGCACCTGCATCAAGAAAACAGCCATGGCAATCTATAAACGGTATAGCCACTTGAAATGATAGGCGATCCCACGCACAGGTCCATCATGAAGACCAAGAGTCACTTGAAAGAGAATATGGGATTACCATCCGCCGAGGCCCTGAAAAATGCGATCAGAATACGCAAACAACTGTTTGAGGATATGCTGCCTGAACAATATCCAGGCCTGATCGACGACGATTAGAACAAACGGATGAGAGCGAACATTGCCGAAGATGGGACATTCTGAAATGATGACTACTGATTGAACAAGAGCCGCCGAGAATGCATCTAACGGGCAAGAACGAGTATGACAGGTACAGCGCCAAATGGCGGCCTCTGGTTGGACAAGAGACTACTTGAATTGTAAACATATCCAACGCGGCTCCCCCAGCGTGGGTATGACGTAACATTGGGGAGAATAAAATGATTGATCTCTCATCCGTGTTGTTTTTGTTGTTCTCTCATCTGTCTACATCATGGCCTCAAGGCGTTGCTACAAGATGACACCTCACACGACGCATTTGGACCGCCAATGGTCCATCTCTACCTCAAACACCTTCTTTCACACTCCCAAACTGTCCACTTTGGCTACAACTCCTATTGATGACGTCACCAATGACGTCACAGATGACATGGACATTCCTCAAGTCGTGGTCTACACCCCGAGAGCTACAATATGACACCCCACACGACGCATTCGGACCAAGGATGGTCCATCTCTACACCAAATACTTTTCTTCACTCCCCTAAAATGCCGACTTTGGCTACTACTCCTACTGATGACCTCACAGATAACGTGGACAAACCTCAAATCGGGGTCTACACCCCGAGAGCTCCACTTTGACACCTCCTACGACGCATTCCGACCAAGGATGGTCCCTCTCTACCTCAAACACACCCCAACTCACCCCCAAAATACCCACTTTCGCTACTACTCGTACTGATGACGTCACAGATGACATGGACAAACATCAAACCGGGGTCTACACCCCGAGGTCTACAAAATGACTCCCCTTACGACACATTCGGACCACGGATGGTCCATCTCTACACCAAATACTTTCCTTCACTTCCCCAAAATGCCCACTTTCGCTACAACTCGTACTGATGATGTCACCGATGACGTCACCACATGCTGTGGACAGCCCTCAAATCGGGGTCTCCACCCCGAGAGCTACAAGATGACACCACACACGACGCATTCGGACCAAGGATGGTCCCTCTCTACCCAAAATGCCTTCTTTCACACCCCCAGAATACGCCATTCGGACCAGAGATGTACCATATCTACCCCAAACACACCCCCACGCACCCCCGAAACGTCCACTTTGGCTACTACTCCTACTGGTGACGTCACAAATGACGTCACATACGACATGGACATCCCACAAATCGTGGTGTACATCACGAGAGCTTCAAGATGAGAACCCGCACTGTGTACTTGGACCAAGAATGGTCCCTCTTCTACCCAAACACCTTCCTTCTCACCCCCAAAATTGCTGCTTTCTATACTACAGCCAGAGTGCGCATGCG
The DNA here is from genome assembly GCA_036873755.1 of Hanleya hanleyi. NCBI lineage: Eukaryota > Metazoa > Mollusca > Polyplacophora > Lepidopleurida > Hanleyidae > Hanleya > Hanleya hanleyi. The sequence continues at coordinate 14,719 of JAVTVY010020759.1, forward strand.
CGGAATGATGAAAACGGACTACACACTCATCCCGTCGGAGGCTCCTTTACGAAGGCTACACATTGATACCTCACTCGACCCAATCGGACCAATATTGGCCCACCTAGACCACAAAACGTCTATTTCCATACCCTTTGTCTACTGCGCATGCGCAGAATGACGTCAGTTCCGCGTCACACCCATCCCGTCGGATGCTTCTCCACGTATACTAAACATTGACACCTCGCGAGGCTCAATCGGACCAATAGTGGCTCATCTCGACCCCAAAACGTTCCTTCTAATGCCCTTTGTCTACTGCGCATGCGTTCAATTACGTCAATTTTACGTCACACCCATTCCGTCGGATGCTGCTTCACGAATGCTTTAGTTTGACACCTCACGCGACCCAATCGGACCAATAGAGGTCCACCTAGACCCCAAAACGTTTATTTCCATACGCTTTGTCTACTACGTATGCGCAGAATGACGTCAGTTCCACGTCACACGCATCCCGTAGGATGCTCCCTCACGTATGCTTCACATTGACACCTCACTCTACCCAATCGGACCAATAGTGCCCCACCTAGACCCCAACACGTTTATTTCCGTATATTTTGTCTACTGCGCATGCGCAGAATGAGGTCAGTTTTATGTCACACCCATTCCGTCGGATGCTCCCTCTCCTATGCTTTCATTGATCCCTCAGTCGACCCAATCGAACCAAAAGTGACCCACTGAGAACCCAAAACGTCCACCCAGCGTTACTTGCCCACTACGCATGCGTACAGTGACTTTTTCAAAAAATTTCAACCAATCGCCTCTGGACCCCACCCATTGCGTTCTACGTGGTGAAACGTGAAAAACAAGGCCAAACAACCCATACCGCAATGAGCATGTGTGAATTGCCCAGTATGGGCCTATCCAGACCTCTCCGAACTTTTCAAAAAATTTCACCGCTTAGCTTCTAGACCCTCCCCATCGTGTTTTACGTGGTGAGACGAAGAAAACAAGACCCCACAACCCATAGTAAAATCCACAAAAAATGACCACCCCTATACTCCATACAGGCATTTGCCGTATAGATGCAAATGTGCGAATCAGGGGAGATCACCGGGAATTTGCGCCTACAGAGGGTTCGCCATGTCAGAGTTGTCTTCCTTGCCGGTCATCATACGTAGAGTTATCTTTATCATTATAAGTCTTACTTCCCATGGATTCATGTTTTTTTTTCGTGCCAATACGGTTTTGAGGAAACCTGTATGGAGACACTGAGGATTCCCCACTTGCCATTTAACTTGGGCAAATAGATGGCAATATTGTCGGGGACCATGTTTCGGGAGACTCACATTGGGAATCACTAGGGTCTTAGCCTTATTGCTGGACCATCATGTGACCGGAAGTGACCTTTGACCTTTTGACCAGGATGTCACGTGACCGGATGTGACCTTTGACCCGGATGTCACGTGACCGGATGTGACCTTTGACCCGGACGTTACCTTTGACCCGGATGTCACGTGGCCGGATGTGACGTCATCGTGAGCTCCGCATGCTCCGCTGTGACGTCATCTCATTTGCATAAATGAGCGCCAATGTACGCTTTATATAATACTAAGATACCAGTAAAAATGACCGCCAGAACTGTGGCGCCATCAAGTCACCCAGAAAAAAGTGCAAATTACCAAAGACAATATGAGGCTGCTGAAGAGATCCAAGGAATGTTGGCTGAGATTTTTTTGCCAGCTTGCACAATTAAGGGAAATGGTCTTATAGTTTTGACGGTGGTCAATTATCGGTGACCGTCAAATGGAAAGATGAAACCGTTGCTCCGAGTCGAAGAAGAGGTCCACGGCATAAAGGCAGTATCCACAGAAGAGACACCCTTTCACCTCATCTATGTTAAGTCCGCATGTGGTTGATGAGCACATTCCAGGAGCTTCTCGTATTTGTGGCAGCGGTACAGTAACAACAACACAGCTACCACGACAAAACTTTAAAACCTGCTGGATATGAGGAGCCGGAGGAAGAAGACAACCTGACCTTTGCGTGTTACAAGAACAGAGATTGGTGTCTCTGAATTGTTGGAACTGTATTCAGTGAGTATCCAACCTGTAACCATCTCGGTCATCTATACGCGGTAAGACTGACCCTGGGATCGTGTGTATCCATTTACAGCCTACTTTCGGCAAGTGCGAGAGGGAATTTCCAGAAATCAATACCACGTGACTTCGTCAGCCAATCAGCTAAAGTCTACCGACGTAACCCCAAACGTAACTCGCCATTTTCGAATCATGTGATGCCCTACTTGTTGAAAATTACAGATCTACCACACCTCTTGGGTGATACGAAAGTTATTCATACCTATATATTTTGTAAGCCTAGCCTTTATCTGTTTCCGAAGTGGTTTGAAAACCTGTAATTTATCAGATTCCTCGAGTCTGTTCTCTGCCGGATGAAGGCCGAACAGAATCCCGTAATATACCGGATATCGCTCCGCAATAATGGAGACTCACGATTCGCAAGCCATCTTATGGATGGCGAAGTGTACGCAAATGAGTGAGTATCCATGGAAGTTACAGTAATATTACACAATTGTTTTCTTTACTCAAGCGACTTTTGTGCTGACATTGTACATGTGACAATTTAGAGATGACAATGTGCCGAGACGTGAAACTAGAAGATTGGTATTTGATTTTATTGTGTAGTGGTCATTTCCTTGTGGATTGTTTTCAACATTTCGGACAATCAGTTACAGTTTTGGTTGACACCACGATAAAATATCTGACACTATTTTGCTCAGAAGTGGCTATAAACTATCAGGACTGATATGATACTGATATGGGCCTATCCAGACCTCTCCGAACTTTTCAAAAAATTTCACCGCTTAGCTTCTAGACCCTCCCCATCGTGTTTTACGGAGACGAAGAAAACAAGACCCCACAACCCATAGTAAAATCCACAAAAAATGACCACTCCTATACTCCATACAGGCATTTGCCGTATAGATGCAAATGTGCGAATCAGGGGAGATCACCGGGAATTTGCGCCTACAGAGGGTTCGCCATGTCAGAGTTGTCTTCCTTGCCGGTCATCATACGTAGAGTTATCTTTATCATAAGTCTTACTTCCCATGGATTCATGTTTTTTTTTCGTGCCAATACGGTTTTGAGGAAACCTGTATGGAGACACTGAGGATTCCCCACTTGCCATTTAACTTGGGCAAATAGATGGCAATATTGTCGGGGACCATGTTTCGGGAGACTCACATTGGGAATCACTAGGGTCTTAGCCTTATTGCTGGACCATCATGTGACCGGAAGTGACCTTTGACCTTTTGACCAGGATGTCACGTGACCGGATGTGACCTTTGACCCGGATGTCACGTGACCGGATGTGACCTTTGACCCGGACGTTACCTTTGACCCGGATGTCACGTGGCCGGATGTGACGTCATCGTGAGCTCCGCATGCTCCGCTGTGACGTCATCTCATTTGCATAAATGAGCGCCAATGTACGCTTTATATAATACTAAGATACCAGTAAAAATGACCGCCAGAACTGTGGCGCCATCAAGTCACCCAGAAAAAAGTGCAAATTACCAAAGACAATATGAGGCTGCTGAAGAGATCCAAGGAATGTTGGCTGAGATTTTTTTGCCAGCTTGCACAATTAAGGGAAATGGTCTTATAATTTTGACGGTGGTCAATTATCGGTGACCGTCAGATGGAAAGATGAAACCGTTGCTCCGAGTCGAAGAAGAGGTCCACGGCATAAAGGCAGTATCCACAGAAGAGACACCCTTTCACCTCATCTATGTTAAGTCCGCATGTGGTTGATGAGCACATTCCAGGAGCTTCTCGTATTTGTGGCAGCGGTACAGTAACAACAACACAGCTACCACGACAAAACTTTAAAACCTGCTGGATATGAGGAGCCGGAGGAAGAAGACAACCTGACCTTTGCGTGTTACAAGAACAGAGATTGGTGTCTCTGAATTGTTGGAACTGTATTCAGTGAGTATCCAACCTGTAACCATCTCGGTCATCTATACGCGGTAAGACTGACCCTGGGATCGTGTGTATCCATTTACAGCCTACTTTCGGCAAGTGCGAGAGGGAATTTCCAGAAATCAATACCACGTGACTTCGTCAGCCAATCAGCTAAAGTCTACCGACGTAACCCAAACGTAACTCGCCATTTTCGAATCATGTGATGCCCTACTTGTTGAAAATTACAGATCTACCACACCTCTTGGGTGATACGAAAGTTATTCATACCTATATATTTTGTAAGCCTAGCCTTTATCTGTTTCCGAAGTGGTTTGAAAACCTGTAATTTATCAGATTCCTCGAGTCTGTTCTCTGCCGGATGAAGGCCGAACAGAATCCCGTAATATACCGGATATCGCTCCGCAATAATGGAGACTCACGATTCGCAAGCCATCTTATGGATGGCGAAGTGTACGCAAATGAGTGAGTATCCATGGAAGTTACAGTAATATTACACAATTGTTTTCTTTACTCAAGCGACTTTTGTGCTGACATTGTACATGTGACAATTTAGAGATGACAATGTGCCGAGACGTGAAACTAGAAGATTGGTATTTGATTTTATTGTGTAGTGGTCATTTCCTTTTGTGGATTGTTTTCAACATTTCGGACAATCAGTTACAGTTTTGGTTGACACCACGATAAAATATCTGACACTATTTTGCTCAGAAGTGGCTATAAACTATCAGGACTGATATGATACTGATATGGGCCTATCCAGACCTCTCCGAACTTTTCAAAAAATTTCACCGCTTAGCTTCTAGACCCTCCCCATCGTGTTTTACGGAGACGAAGAAAACAAGACCCCACAACCCATAGTAAAATCCACAAAAAATGACCACTCCTATACTCCATACAGGCATTTGCCGTATAGATGCAAATGTGCGAATCAGGGGAGATCACCGGGAATTTGCGCCTACAGAGGGTTCGCCATGTCAGAGTTGTCTTCCTTGCCGGTCATCATACGTAGAGTTATCTTTATCATAAGTCTTACTTCCCATGGATTCATGTTTTTTTTTCGTGCCAATACGGTTTTGAGGAAACCTGTATGGAGACACTGAGGATTCCCCACTTGCCATTTAACTTGGGCAAATAGATGGCAATATTGTCGGGGACCATGTTTCGGGAGACTCACATTGGGAATCACTAGGGTCTTAGCCTTATTGCTGGACCATCATGTGACCGGAAGTGACCTTTGACCTTTTGACCAGGATGTCACGTGACCGGATGTGACCTTTGACCCGGATGTCACGTGACCGGATGTGACCTTTGACCCGGACGTTACCTTTGACCCGGATGTCACGTGGCCGGATGTGACGTCATCGTGAGCTCCGCATGCTCCGCTGTGACGTCATCTCATTTGCATAAATGAGCGCCAATGTACGCTTTATATAATACTAAGATACCAGTAAAAATGACCGCCAGAACTGTGGCGCCATCAAGTCACCCAGAAAAAAGTGCAAATTACCAAAGACAATATGAGGCTGCTGAAGAGATCCAAGGAATGTTGGCTGAGATTTTTTTGCCAGCTTGCACAATTAAGGGAAATGGTCTTATAATTTTGACGGTGGTCAATTATCGGTGACCGTCAAATGGAAAGATGAAACCGTTGCTCCGAGTCGAAGAAAAGGTCCACGGCATAAAGGCAGTATCCACAGAAGAGACACCCTTTCACCTTCATCTATGTTAAGTCCGCATGTGGTTGGTGAGCACATTCCAGGAGCTTCTCGTATTTGTGGCAGCGGTACAGTAACAACAACACAGCTACCACGACAAAACTTTAAAACCTGCTGGATATGAGGAGCCGGAGGAAGAAGACAACCTGACCTTTGCGTGTTACAAGAACAGAGATTGGTGTCTCTGAATTGTTGGAACTGTATTCAGTGAGTATCCATGGAAGTTACAGTGATATTACACAATTGTTTTCTTTACTCAAGCGACTTTTGTGCTGACATTGTACATGTGACAATTTAGAGATGACAATGTGCCGAGACGTGAAACTAGAAGATTGGTATTTGATTTTATTGTGTAGTGGTCATTTCATTTTGTGGATTGTTTTCAACATTTCGGACAATCAGTTACAGTTTTGGTTGACACCACGATAAAATATCTGACACTATTTTGCTCAGAAGTGGCTATAAACTATCAGGACTGTGTTATTGAGATGTCAAGACGAACTGCTGGTAAAATATGGGAATTATTTCCTAATGATATACATCCAAGCATCTTTGGTGCGTGTAACTGGATAGGCGTACACACAGTTATTGTTATTTTTGATATTGAGTTCCAGTAGCCCAATTTTGTAAATGTATTGTTGTATACACAATATTTGAGGATATTTGCAACTTTCAGACATTCCTAACAGTTCTGGTCAACGCAGTTTAAGTGAAAGTTTGGTAACTTTATGCCTTGAATTGTTCAGATATACCGTTAGATAATGAAATTTAGCAAGCTGAGTTGAAACCTGTTAGTTGATTTCGAAACCTATTCTAAATTTAAAGTTGAAAATTATAGAATTCAGTGAGTAATCCTAGGGATAAAAGTGCAGTTGTATTTCTCTGAGTGTAGATTAGTATAGTGGCAGATATATGCCTAACGTAGTAACGAAATCCATGTCTTTTTTACCTAATGACCATTTGAGACATAACATTGGTAAATGTATGTTGTCATGCAGGAAAGTCATGCGTGACGTATATCGTGTAACATTGAAGTTAACGACATGAAGGTATAGGAGTTAGGTTGAAAGAGTATGATGTTCCATACATGTTGCATGCACTATATTAACCTCGTGGTAGTACATTTTTAATGTAATCTTATATGACCTTCAGACGAGACTACGCCACAGGCCCGTGTCAAAATTCGCAGTATGTTGGCAATGTATATCAAAGAGTTAATTCGTACTACCATGACATAGCATAGCTCTACTTCAGATATTCATGGATGTACGGCACATCACGTTGGGCACACCGGTTCTCGTCAGATCACCGAAGTTAAGCAGCGTTGAGCTCGGTCAATACTTGGATGGGTGACCGGGTGCTGTACTGGCTGGGCTGATCAGTGTCCAGAATAATAGGAACTGTGGACACTCTCGTGTTCTGGCACATGTAGGCACCGTCGTGGTATAACTGAAACAATGTTGAAAACGACGTTAAATCCTACTCACTCACTCACTCACTCAGATATTCCTGAATCGGTCTATAATATCAAAACACATAAAATTCGTATTTCCGTCAGTGAAAGTAATTACAACCACTAGACATATTTGCATCTGAATCCTGGGGCTAATAATGGACCTCTCGAGATTAAATTCTCAGACAAGGCTTTGCCCATGCGCACCGATGATGGAGATATCATATAAGCACTATCTTAGTGTTGTTTTGATACATTTCTTCTTCAGCCACAACACTAAAATATCTCACGGACGACGAAACCGTAACCCTCTGATATACACAGACAGATCTCATCAAAAGAGAGGATGAGCAGAAGCAGAAGCAGAAACAGGAACAGGATCAATATCGGCAGAAGCAGGAGCAAGAGAGAAGCATGAGCAAGAAAAGCATGAGCAGTAGGATCAGGAGGAGGAAGAGGAGTTGTAAACCCGGGTCGGGGATCATGACCAGGATGCAGGCATCGAGAAAATGGACATGTCAGTATCATGTATACGATAGCCATGTTGTTCATGGGCTATAATTTGTAAAGATTCGTTGTCCATGTCTGATCTCGTGATATATCAACGCATTCATCCAATCATATTATTCCTTTGCAAACGACCGCCACATTTTATCATATGACTAGAGTTTGGAACTAATTGACTGCCATATTTGTTCATGTGACAGTATAATATTCACGGAGAGAACTTAAATGGCCCATACAATGATAAATCTATTTCAATATCCATAGTGCATTTATGTGCAGGATTGCTAAACAATATGGAGAAAACAACCCAAACGCATCGTATAGTACAATGCATGTTTTATTAAACTATCACATGTCAACACATCACTGTAAATACACAAACTTGCGTACTTTTCCTCATGTATACCTTTCAAATTCACAATTTGCCTTATTTATTACTAACAGTTTTGTCATTTATATTTCAGAACAATCACTGCCCGACACATATTCCCCAGTTGCTAATTTCTTGAAAAAAAATAAAAATTCTGATCAATGCTAATAGCGTCCTCATTTTTAAAAATGATTTCGCCAAGGGTATATTCATCTATCATATCATGAATTAACAATGAATCACATGGTTTTAAGCCTATGGCGTAGTCTCCACTCGATTACTGGAATGTAGTCTTGCTTGGCTATATCACCCGATTCATCTTCTTCACATCCTTGATTCAAATGATTCTCCTTTCTCCCTTCAATTTCATTGCTATAATCCTCCTTTATGTGTTCACCAAACATCTCTTTCACACGTTTTATTTGATATCCTCCTAGCGTTAGTAGGTTGATCAAATCCGTTAGGATGTATACATTCTTCATAGTCACTCTCATCATATGAAAAGTATTTCATTAAGTCGTCCCATTCTATCCATATTCCTAATGTGGTCCCGGCCCTGTTGAGACTCATCCCGTTTGAACCAAGGTGGGACTTAGTATATAGCCCGCCTCGATCTTGTACTGCTTTTGTACAGATTTTTCTGTCTCAATCGAATTAACATTTCGGAGTACATGTGTCTTCAGCCTTAGCTCGATGTTCCCGAGTATTTGGTTTGAACTAAATGGTTACAAGGCGAATAGCGTGTGTCTTCATACATTTTCCTAAAGTACTTGTGTCACTGGGGATAGTACGACGACCAAACAATGAACTTCGATGACTGTCGATGGGGTTATTTAAAAAGAATAACATACCGGAAATTCAAGCCTACATCTATTAAAATTTTGCTCTGATCGACGAACTTTTGAACTATGTAGATAACAAACAGGTTGTCGTGGTGTGATCCTTTGGTAAAGAAGTATGAATTTATTGTGTCCTGTTTGGCCTCTGTCATAAGATCATCTATATTATCAAATTTCTCACTCTGGGATCGAAATCTTTCAACTCCATTATTTTTTTGTATACCCTTCATGAACTCTATACTGGTGCCTGCCAGAATTATATCCTGGAGTATTTATTGCCATTTGAGACAGCAGATGATTCTCTGTCGACTTGACTCAACATAGTTATCGAGTGCTCGTGATAACTTGTCTATCCATATGGTTTTTCCACTTGACTCTCGCGATTTTTATCGTAAATAGACGGCGTAAGTGTTTTTCAACATCTAATAGCCTATATATAGTTTTTCATTGGAGCGATATACAAAGGTGGAAAAAATTGACGGCGTCTGACGAATAAAAAGCAACCATATGACTCCAAAGGAAAACTTCCCTCGGCACAAGGGTATTTCATGACAATCGAATTCAGACGCCATTCTTATTTGCTTCCGAATATTGTCTTCTAACCAAAGCGATGATTGTCTCTGCCCCAGAATGTGAAGTACTGCCTGCTTCCCGTGTATGCTATCACTTTGTAATCTTTGCAAATGAATTAAACTGAATAGAGCTAGATTTTGAACATGTGACATTTGTAAACCATATTTAGTATCTCTTCTCCTATGACTTTCCAAAGAATGAAGATAAATTTTCATCTTCGTTGCGTAGGAAATATTTTCAAATCAGAATGACTCCGAAGCACTCTGAATCTCCTATGTGATCCACAAGTCTTTCTGGAGAGTTCCAAATCACTCCAGAGTTCTCCCGAGCTCTCTGAATCTCTCCGAAGCTCGCTGGATCACTTTTAGGAGCTTCACGAATCAATCTGAAGCTCTCCGAAGCTTCTTCAATATCTCCAGAGCTCTACGGATCTCCCCGAAATATCACAAAAGTAAAATTTGTAGAAGTGGAGGATGGTAATAAGGGGAGGTATCGCGATTTCTTGGGATGTACATCTGCCAGATAGTGGAAAATTAAGAATTCAACACATAGGTACAGGTGAAAGTGCAAGTTCAGGTAGGGAAGGAATCACCGGAGGGTCATCTCCGGAAGTGACGTCATCACCGGAAGTGACGTGATCATTGAGAGTGGCATCATCATCGGAAGGGATGTTATCACAGGAAGTGATGGCATCACACGAAGTGATGGCATTACAAGAAGTGATGTTATCAGAGGAAGTGATATAATATAAGAGTATGAGCAGGTTTAGGATCACCAACAGGGAAGCAAGACGAAGAGCGTGTGAGCTGTAAATCTATGGACCCTTGTAGTTTAAACAAAGGGAACTTCGCTTAAAGTTTCCATTCCATACCTAGATGTTCGATCACCGTAGCGTGTGAAAATTTAGCCAATCAGAATCCTATATACAACCACCGGCCATGTCTTCATCACGTGAAACTTGATAAAATCTTACACTCTATATCCATAATCCATTCGAAGACTAACGATCGAGTATAGGACACATGAATCGATACGAAACAACGCCGCTTATTAAGGAAGCGAACATCAATGTTGTAGTCATGCGGTTAGGGGCCGTATGAACCCATGTACTTCAAGGTCCCCATGGTGCTCATATGAACAGTCACAATCAATGCGTGACTGAGATACATCATTCTCTAGATGACAACTTTACAACGAATATCATATGGATTAAGAATACTGATAAGCGATACGGACTAGTAATAACTTGTTTAAACACACGTTATCCTAAATGTATGTTTGAGGCTATTACACTGTCCACTCCTTCTATTACGATTATATCAAATACAATATTATGCAAGTTTATGCAACATATATCAATAAATCGGAAGCTTCCGCGTGCCTATATTGGGGTAAGGACACACGGATTGATTTTCATTATTTTCCAAACAGAAAAGTTAAGAGGACGGGTGTAATGTTAAACTATCATCGGTGACTACTCAAAAAACAGCTCGATCTGGTCTCATAGATGATATCGTATCAAAACTACTGGAGAAACAAAAATGAAACTAAAACTATAAAAGTGAGTATAAAGGTATGAATCGCCAGATCATCAGATTTAACTCCTACTAGAAACGATATCTATGTCATCGTTCGCAGCACAGACGCAATCCAATAGGACAGTCCTGAGATTGAACCCTCTCGTCGCAAAAGGCGCAAAGCGACGTCATTGCCCATGGGATGTTATGATAAAGTTAGGCAAGGAACCATTTTAAACCTAGGCAATGCTGTATTGTCTATATGCACAGAGTTTTACAGGCAATGACTTCTGTTTGCAAATGCCTATATAACTCCGAGACATTAACATCTTCAAAGTTGTTAGGATTTTCAGTAGTTTGAAAGCCACAATGATACTTATTTTTTAGTTTTTTCCGACTTTTCCGGACTCGTTGAAATATTTATTCCCAAACAGTCGCAGTATAAATCTTTATCACACGTAAGTCAACTATAAATATAATCCAACTTAAGCGGTGAATCCAATGTGAGTGAAACGAAAGCACCGTACTTCATCGTGTTGAAGCTGCAGGATTGTCTTGGAAAATGACTACAGGCATCTATTCATCACCACATTAACTTCCCACAATCCTTGATAATTGGATTGTCACATCGGAAGCAGCAAACAGAGAATATAAAGTCAACCCCTTCAACTTCCGACATTTCAATCTAACTAGTATTTGGAGGTACGTTCAAGGAGTAAATCCATCAGACCGATCAATTTATTCAAAATACGAGACGTATCGCTCACTTGGCTTTTTCGACGTCATTGAAAAGACAAAAGGCTATTTCGGGAATAACTTAAGACCATATAATTTTCACAGAGTAGTTTGAATCTACAAATGGTGAATATCTTCTACAAAGAGCCGATTGGGCGTAACCTTCGGAGTATCCGCTGAATTCCCTCACATTTCGAAGTGAACCATACTACGAACATTATCTACATCGACAATGAATACCGACGAGTTGCTCTGCGAGATACTTTCGGATCCTTACCTAGAAGCATATATCGAGAATATATTCTATGCAGATCAGATTCCAATACGTGTGATTAAGAGACAATGCGGTTATATCGTCAATTAAACGCAACATTAAAATGGTGGTGGTGAACGATATCGGAATATTGACAAAAAGTCATATGGCCCCAAAGACAAATATACTGACTGCATATATTAAAATACCTATCCTTTCAACTTGAGTGGAAGTCATTGGGTTCTGTTTTATTTCCACAAAGACATTGGAACGTAGCGTGCAAGATTTATGGCACTACGTTTCGTAACTTGTGTCTAATTCCGCTTAACCCGGGGCTAGGGGCCTTATGAACCCATGTACTTCAAGATCCTCATGGTACTCATATGAACAGTCACAATCAAAGCGTGACTGAGATACATCATTCTTTAGATGACGACTTACAACGAATATTATGGATTAAGAATACTGATCAGCGATACGGATTTGATATTTTTGGAACATCATGATGTCTTGCCGGCATCATTGAAAACTGTTGACCGCTTCTCTTGCAGGAAACAAGCCTATGTTTATGTATACTATGATTGTCTTTTTGAATTTGGTGTTAATACTGTTATATGGAATATGGAATAGGTCTTTGGGTTATGGACGCGGATATTCTCTAATGGACGACGGCTGAATTATGAATGACGGACTAGACGCTTGTAATTTCCGCCATTCATATGGACATCCTCCAAACTTTTATAACATCAAGTTCGACAAGTTTCTGGAGAATAATTGTCGAAACTATACGTATACGAACATCGAACTCCAGCGAGATAACTCTCAAACATTTGGGAATTTTTGTCCATAATTTTCATTGCAATTTGTTCGAGGTCTACCACCTATATTTTTTCATTATTTCACTTGCAACCACTGTCATAATTATTTTTATGTGTATGACTTCATTACCAATTATTTCAGAAATTGCTTGTATAAGAATCCTGTAGAATCATATAAAAAAGTCTGCATCGGTAACTAAAATGTTAATAAAAGATGTGAAATGTACTATTTTTATTCTCTTGTAGTTGTTCTGATCGTCTCTTTGAATTCTTTTCGTATTTACACCTTTTCTATTCTCCATGATATATGAATAATTGATCTGAGGATTTCACGTCACTCTTCGCGATAACCATGAACGTGAATGGATGGAAGGACTATCTCTTCCGTGACTATTTCGAAAGTAAAGTTTCGTCATCTTACACCGGACCTTCAAGTTAACTACTATATTGAAGAAGTGCGGGTATAATTTTTCCCTATCTGAACTATCTTCTACAGATAATTATGGATAGTACGCCTGGCAGAATAAATCTCACTTGTCCATTATAGAGGGGTTTGAGAAGATATTTGAAGAAGGAAGAGAACCCACACTTGTGAGGGAAGGGAATATACACACATATGTTTTAGTGTATATTGTTAAATACTACGTTACGCCGAATGAAAAAGAACCGCCAATTACACAGAAAGAGTTATCAGAAGTATCAAGGAACGAAACGAAAATATCGTTATAACGATGTCTTTAGATATTGTACCTGATCACAATCATCGCCCTCACATATCTTCAAATCAGAGAGCTCTGAAAGAGATTACCAAAGAGAATGAATTGCTTATTTAGAAGGAGTTATATGTAGATGGAAGAAACACCAAAAGAAGCGACAAAAGACAAATGTATCAAGGTGTCCGTGTAGGGTTCGAACTTTACTGTGAAGATATCCCATACATGTTAGATATGTATTTCAACGAGACTATCAAGCAAATTAGGCGGAGGAATTGTTTCAAGCTTAGCATACGTTTCGAAGGACTGGGATGAATATATACAAAGTAGTGCATTTCATGGATGAGTGTATCGAAGGGAAGTTTCTATCAAAACGAACTGCAAATGATAGAAAAAGACTCGAGTGCTTTATGACGCATCGAAAAGATAAAAAAAACGATGGAAAAAATGGTGTAATATGTAGGTTGGCCCATAAAACTCGCGAGTTGAATTCCGCCAAAAGGATATCGAGCATAAATATAAATGTCCAAAATTTTCGCTCTTGGATTGTATATTATGACTGTATCGAATGGGCTATCATCATTCTTGGAGAAACCATCGAACGCGTCACATCGTCCGCTCTTGCCTACAGATTTACCACGATGTGGCAAGAAGATAACGTTTGCGATGTTGACAGTGGTTCAAACTGAATGTCTACCAAGCTGAATCTTTCCTAAAATGGTCAGCCAATCAAAATGGGGGAATGAGATTAGATCAACATTCTCAGTCAAACCAGGCTTGCAAAACATTGATATGAACGACTCAACTATTTGGGAGAGATTAAAATGGCGAGGATTACATCAATATCTCCAACTGAAGAAGTTGTGGAACGGGCTATCGCCGAACTTGATGGATAACATCCGATAGCCGGTATTCATGCTCCGCCTACATCTGTAAAACGGAAACGGAAAGGGACATCCCGAAAAAAAAAACTGTACGAAGACATCTAGAAAATCTACGAGAGAGGGAGAAAAATGTGTGGGAGAACGAGTCGTTAAGGGTACTGAGCCCTCCTGCAGACACTTTTACACGCCCTCTAGAATTTGTCTTTATATGGCTTAAAACATGCCTTATAGCTATGGTAATGTATATATTTGTTGAAAGGAAGGATTCCAGATATATAAATGTCTTCACTGTAAATCTGTAGGTTGAGAATATATTCTAATTTAAAAGAATAATTTTTTTAAAAATGAGCCTTTTTAAATGGCTATTTCCAAAAAAAGTATTCAACTTATCGTAACTTACATCATCATTTCCTGTAGAAGATAACAGGAAATCCGTGTCTCAGTTTTGTCAATTTCGGTCTACTTCTTGCTCTATTGCCATTTAATTCAATTTCAAAGTTCAAAACTGTGAGTTGCTCAATTTTGTACAGAAATATTCAGTAGAATGAGAACTGCTGTAGGAGGGGTCAGTACCTTAACAAAGCCATTTCATCACCTTCTAAAAAAATCGCCGAAAACTCGGTGAACTCAGTATCACGGAATATTATGTGTCACATCAGCGCTATATAAATACCGTGCGAATTTCAAACTACATCAGTTAAACAATCAGGCGGGTGTCTGAGAAAAACAACTCTCAAATTACGCTCTTGTGATTACACACATGGACTCGTAGACCAATATAGTAAAACAATGTAGCGAAACATTATACAAATAAGGGATCATGTTTTGGGGTTAACGTGGTAAACGCTCTTCACAAAGTTCAACAGATTTGCTCTCGCCGAATAGTCCGTTTTTTGGCGGAGAGGTGCCGGAAATATCAAAAGACCGTGTCGGGGAAAGACTGTAAATATCCGTGAACCAAACGCCAATCAATGTCAAATTGAAAAGACAGAATTGTCGTGATTGGCTTATTATGGGATCTCGGAGAATACCGGCAAACAACTCGCGTGAATTTTTCATAGCGTTATCACTAGATGGTATTTCCCTGATATACTATCTTGGTTTAACTAAATTGCTTCCCAACATGCTTAGCGTCGTCACCAACTTGATATATATAGTGTGATATAATCGAACTGGATCATTCGCCGTGAAAGTAGCGACCGTGACAGACGTATCGATTATATCCGTACATATCATGTCCAACATAACATGTGCTCTAAGAAGGTATGGAGATCTGATAGTTTTCAGAGATTGTGACTGGTTCACAGCGGATATGATAATTCGATCGAAGAGCAAATACAAGCCAAATCAGAGATTGTGGAACAGTCACAAACATGACGAGTAATACTATGGGACAACCAGCGATGCAAGTCGCAGGACCTGCTGGCAGTGGATATACCGTATGGGTAGAAGCTACTTTGCGGTCTCGAAGGAAATGTGGATCCAAGTCCACCGAGAATTATCTAATCTTATGGCAAATAGAAGCATGGTTTTCGGGGATAGGATTCTTGGAATACATGGTATAGACTATGTGAAGGGTATACCTTTAAACCTCAGAGATGATGACTACTTCGATCCTGCTGTAAGGTACTTGATAATAGTGAACGATCTTTTGACACATGGGCCAGATCATGAATATAATTGAAAAAGAACGACGTAAAAGAAAATACTCTTCGGATGATGACTGATTATGAACAAAGCATTCATCACAGAGATTTAGTTCAACCTATGATGCTCAGAAGCGTATCAATATAATGCGAGAAGAAAAGACAGTATTATTTGAATCAAGACTATATGATTACGATGAATCCGGTGAAATAGCAAAGCAAGACTATATTCCAGCCATGGAAAAGAGACTACATCAAGCTTTTCAATCATGCAATTCATTATCATGAGATAAGAAATAAATATATCCAAACTGAATTTTGAAAACAGCCAGAGCTATGGAGAAGCTATCAAACAAGGTATTCTGCAGAGAAAAGACTTATTCAAGAAATTAGCAATTGGAGATTATGTGTTCGACAGTGACGTTTTGGAAAGATTAGATGAATAGTACAATGAGAGTGGTCTATATCATTGAAAAATAACTAATAGATTTTTTTTCTATGATGTATACACATCCACATCCATATATCCACATTTTTTATAATATCCACACATACATGTATATAATATCCGCATCTTCGTATCCATATTTATATATCGACATCTTTCCATCAACATCCATATAATATCCACAGCGAAACATACTTTGAATATAAGCAATACAATTTCTAATATGAATGAATTATATATGTTGAAATGTTTATCATCTGATAAATAAAACTTGAATCACGTTATATCTTTTCTTCTCTTTGTTGTTTTCTATATGTCATGCAATCATTGGAGTTGCTTCCCTTCCTTCTTTCACCATATTGGTTATTGCCTGTCGTATTAAGTCAGTTGCGTTGCATTAAGTTCATGTTGTTCCCATACAGCTTGACGTCTTTTGTATAATCATCAATTACCAGCAAACGTGCGACGTTAATTATCCCATCTTAAAATATAGTATCTGTAATTAACATTTTTAAATACAGTTGATAATGAATTCACGACTCCTGTAAGCATCTCCCATGATTGATCGTTACAATAAGGTTATATTTCTGTGTAATTTCTTTGATAGGCATTTAGAATTCGGCGTATATAATACAAGGCTATTCTATGGATAACAACTTCTTTATTGCTGTGAAGCTGACGTTTTGTTGGAGATACTTTCAACATTTTCATCCATAGAATAGCCTTGAGTTATATTTCCGTGGTTAATATCCTATGAAGAGGTCTCCTCTTCCTAATCTTTCACGCCTACATCATGCTTAACGAGATGATTCTTCCTTGAAGCGATATCTTTCTCGATGTTAAAATCCCAATCTTCAACCTGATGCGATTGTTGTATGTCGGTCAACACGCTGGGCTGAATTTTCCAGTTGATATGAGGTCTGAGATGGGTGGTTTTATTTAATATTTTAGTAGCATGAGCGTCCACGAGACATACCCCTTTGTCATGGCGATATGCGCGAGCGTTGGCGAGGCTGGAAATTCAAATATCGATCGCTGCCTGCTGATGGTTAGGAGATATCCATGCCAAGTTTGCACACTTGCCTGGCCCGGGGATATTGGATCGTAGATGTTTTTGTATATTTCAGATAAATTATGAAAAAGAATAAATATAATAAAAACATGGCAGTGTGACGTCACAGGACTTACTAGGTTGGGTTTGATATGATCTAAATGTGTATTTTGACCAAAGACATGTTTTTGCCAATTTAGAGGTTTATAAGTCACCTACGTAGGTCAAATTTTCATCAAAAGTATGTCAGCTCAGAACTTGCTAGTAACAGTCCCCTAATGCACGTTCATGCCAAAAATCAAGGTTCTAATGTCAACGGTTCGTAAGAATACGGGAGACGGTCGAGAGATGACTTGGGGGCCCTCTATCTAGAAATACGGGAGACGGTCGAGAGATGACTTGGGGGCCCTCTATCCAGAAATAACCTGAAATCATCTAACAATTTCGAGGTTTATAGGCCACCTAAGTATGTCAGCTCAGAACTTGCTGGTAACAGTTCCCTATCGCACGTTCATGCCAAAAATCAAGGTTCTAATGTCAACGGTTCTCCTTATTTTTCCGACGAAAGGATTCGGATGAACTGACTGACTGACTCATTACCGGACAATTTGCAAATGAGGGCGTACTTCGTAGGAAAAATCCATTTAAATTATGTTTCCTAAAACAATTATCTCATCTTCGACTCATTCCACTAATGCCAAACCGAGCAAAACCTGATTTACTACAATTTTTAATTTTCTACAATAACGCTGATCTGTTTGGCATAGAATAACAGTATTTCATGTCAATCGCATTAACACCAGGTCTGCAAAAAACACTCCCCATGTCAGATGGGAGCATCTTGTTTAATCCGATTGATTCTTTGTCATAATCAGATTATATGATGACGACGGCTGCCTCATGAATGGCGAGTCATTAGAAGTCCGTCGAGATTGTCTCCCTTTGACTTGAACCTCTCCTGCAGCTGTGGTAGGAAGGCGTGACACAGCCGGCGACAGGTGTGCCGACTAATTTTTCGAGCTAAAAACAGGTAATAATAAGTAACTATCCGCATACATCATTCAGGTTTCATCCTAAGCAATTATCGCAACCGTTCTAGCACTAATTATATCGTTAATAGATCTGGCAGAACTTTTAGGTTTTCGAGTACTGTCTGTTTATCATAATGATATATGGTAGACCCCAATTTTCGACATTTTAGCTATTCAGGCCTGATCGACCGGTAAATGCTCTGCAATTGCGGAATAAGACTTAGCGAACCGCAGTCGCACATTTCATTTGCAGAGCCTTATGAGCATGGAATCCAGTATCGCTTGTTACTTCACCAGTTTTCATGCCAAAACATGTCGAAAAATCAACAACTGAAGGCATTAAACGAGTTCGAAGCATGTCAAATATACTTCTCTCACTGTTCACAAAGTATCTGACTCAGTCCTGAACCGCAAAAAGACGGGAATGTGACCAACTGACTCATGTCACCATCTTCCGATCAAGTCCAAGTCTTTTCCGAAGCTAAATGAATTCATTCGACAAGTAATTTACTTGCCACCACTGCTTGGCAAGTTTACGGTGAATCTTTAGGGGACACAAAATCCCATTTGTGAGCATGCTGTTTCACACAGCAAACACATACCACAAAACTAATCACTGGTGTACAGATCCAGTTGGGTGGGCGGTGCAGAAATTGATGAACATTAAGTTTTCGCTAAACACATGGAAGAGGTCAAAATCTTGGCAAAATCGCCCTGTTGGCATTCTCATGGCATCAGATTGTATACCTACTACTGTCAGATTAGGCTTGCTAGGCTGTTTTCAAATGTCATTATATCTGTCCTGAAATACCTCTCTAACTGTTCGCATGGGCCCGATAAAGTAATAAAATCTTATTAGATTGACTTACCATCATGAATTGTGCTGTAAATGGTCCATACTTGTTCAAAAAAAGTGGACACGAATTCGCCAAATCGTCTATGGCGTACAACACGGGACCGACTGCAGGAAGCTGCCTGAAGGATGGGAGATAAATCTGTCAGACCAAAGAAACGATCCCCTGTCGTGTTTCTTTTGTCTGCATTCGGCGACCTTTGTTCTCCATCTGTTCGTGACTAGCAAACTCGGTAACATTGGCCAATTTTCTTCGGAATCTCCCGAGTGAAATATCGGCGAAATTCTCCGAGAATTCCCGATTGAAAGGCAATATATATATGTATATTTAAATAGCCAATACAAACTAAATTACGCATCACAACGGATATGTTTGTACCTCCGAATTCACTGTTGAAAAATACGGAGAAATATTTCCTCCGTGAATATATGGGTTTAATGGGATTCCTTCATAAACTTGATTTTATATTGAATTTTATTTGCAATTTCTGCTTAATTAAAATATGCCCTCTATCATTCATTCAACAAATTTCCAGCCTGCACTCCCACCACCTTACTATAACTTGGCAAATAATTGAGATTTATAATATTCCGCAATTTTTAAACCCAAAATCGTTTAATTTCCATGTTTGGATATGCATCATTTTGCTAATTTTACGTATGGATTTTTTTTGGGAAAACCGCCGCGATTACCTCCCTTAGTTGGAACTCTTTTGGCAGTCAAAAATGACCACGAATGAGAAGTCGATAGAGGGTCATCTAATCTGTCTGATTACAGCATGCATCCTTGTGTGTGCAAATGTATCCTTGAACGTTATATTCTAACACTTGAGATTTATTCATTGCCTATCAAGCCAAATCATGCTATAAATTGCTCATGAAATAGAACAATAGATGTTGTTTTTTTCGCCTTCAAATTCTGATACTTCTCACATTGCGACACTTTCAATGACGTCATATGGCTAGCCCAGTCAGATATACCCTCAGATTGCACTGGGGTTGAAATCACGGCGAGCAGCTTTTGTGCGCATGGCTCTCAGCCAGTCGGCTTCATCCACTTGTAAACAGACCAGAGGGTGCTCAACATGTCACAGCTGAACAAGATGTGCCGCTGTGTGTCCTTGTGTAATTTAACATAAACTTGTTGATTCTTTCACAAGATATATACTGGGTTTATTTGCCATCTCTCTCGTATGCACATACTAGCACCCTGTGTCGATCGAAATAGATACAGACCGAATGCGCCTGCGTGCCTCGTTTTTCTGCACAGTGCAGTCAGAGGGTGTAGCACCGACATTTTAGGTGGTTACAAATACTGACAATGGGAGAATGCCCTGTTGGCTGCACATGGATAGCTGTAGAAGAGTATTACTCTTGGGAACAGCTCCAATATAAGTTTTTTCCATTGAACTTTTATGTGCAATCTCCCTAGGGCTTTAGATTTCACCTGCTTGTTTTTCGTGGTATTTGATTGTTTCTAGGTAGCGCTATAGACATGAATGCAGGTAAACATGTGTAACATCATATCTTCTAAACAACATGTTTGATTTCCATGAAATTTGGTTATAATGATCTTGCGAGATAGGCAAAGAGCTGACAAGATTTTGGTGGTGTTGGCGAAATCATGGAGGCGCATTTTTGCATCTCAAAATAAGATTTTTTTCACAAAAATGGAAATTTACTTCTTTGAATCAGGGAAAAGTAATTCGAGTGTGCTGAACATGAATATAACTTTCCCAGTGTTATAATTCACATCCCTTGTAAGCCAAATGACCATGTTTTTGTAATTTACATGACTGGAGTCCAGTATCTACATTCCCGAGGCCACATCTGAGGATTTTGCTTCATGATGTAGTTTCGTGATATTGTTCATCTGACATTGGGTGGCACTATAGACAGTAAACTTATATCGCACAATTTATTGGCATTTCATGAAGTTTATTGTCCGACAGACAAAGGATTTCAAAGGACTGAAAGGTTGTTTTTTTTTTTGAATTGAAATTGAAGGGCCACCTCCCATACGGATTTACAGCCCATCAACATAATGCTTGATTTATATCTCATTATACATTCTTTTTTACAATTACTAATTTTATTAACATTATGGTTTAAAAATGGATTGAAAGGACATTGGTGCTGTTAGCGTTGGCATATACATGTGGCATACATTTGTACAGCATAGTCTGCTAAATATATCTAAATCTAGGCTACATCAACCCCTGCTTACACACATAACGTAAATGCAGTCAGGCTGAATTACAAGAAAAGGTCCAATGCACATGCATCACTACAAAACGTAAATAACATCCACACTTTACGATATGACGTAAAAAAACCCCATCATCTTCATGGTTACAAGATATGGAGCACATGGATGATGAACATGTGCTTTTCGGCCCACCCACACTATTGGATGACATGTTGTTTTGAAACAGCGCATGCGAATTATACCCTTTCTTTTACTTCAGCCATTTTTGCCAAGTTGAGCGTGATCAGAAGGTAGTGACATGAATTGGCACTATTTACGTTTAGTGGCGCAGGAATGAGTCAAATACTTTGTGTACGGGGAGAGAAATATATTTGACATTTTAAACCTCCGTTTATGTCATGCAGTTGTTGATTTTTGTCATGTTTGAGCATGAAGTAAAAACGATACAGGATTTCATTCTTTTGCAACTCAGTGGTGCTACATACAATGAGTTGATGATGATGATGATGTTGTCTTGAATTGGCCTATTGCGCGCCAAAAGTAATGTCACACAGGTAAAATAGAAAAGTGAGTTGCATATACAGTAATTTTCACGATGAGTTACAGATCACTTTCCTGATGATTTCTTTGATAGGCATTTAGAAGTTGGCGTATATAACACAATGCTATTCTATGGATAACAACTTCTTTATTGCTGTGGAGCTGATGTTTCGTTGGAGATACTTCCAACTTTTTCAAAGCTAATGATCGCCTTATATTTCTTGCAATAAATCTTTTCTAGCTTTTTTTTTTTGGAATGTCTGTTTCTGTGAACTCAAAAAATAAATGTTAAACAACCAACCCGCGTTCATGTTTGTTTCTAGGTCAGTTTGGCAACATAATGCCTCCGGTACTACGCATGCTGGATCGAACAATGCATGTCATTTCTTCAGTGTTAAATCTACGAGAAATAAGGTGCGTTTAAGTGGTAATTTCAGCATTTATTGCAGAGATAGAATCATATTAATGGTCAAACAAAATATCTAATGATTTGCGATAACCCTTAACTCACTGGTCAGCATTGTAACATAATGCTGCAGTAGAGATGTCAATTCTGGATCAATGAAATGCGCACCGTTTATTCCATGTGATTACGTATTCGAAAATTGTGACATTGAAGACTTTGCACTGATAAATGTCGGAGGGCAAAGTTATTGCTTTAGAATAATTTTAAGTCACAGAACGGGATGGTCTTCACCCTCCCCTTTCCCCCCCCCCCCCCCACACACACACCAAAGATTTCAAAATTTTCATCATTTGTGTTCATTACTAAAATTGAGAACTTACATCTATGTGTCCTTTCCTCTGTTTCTTTCATCCAAATAGTCAGATGCTATAAATGGATGTTCGATGTCCATTTAGAGAGTTTATGTATTGTAATCTTGAAGATGCTAGTAGAATTTATTCTGCTGTCGGAAACATGATGAAAACGTGGGTGTAACTTTTTAAATTTGAATCTGAATTCCATGTAGTATAAGGGAGAAATTCATATCACTGTCAGGTCCCATGGGGAAACATTTTAGACAGGTTTCTATTGAACCAGGTCTGTTAGGCTCAATCTTAAATGAATGGTCTCGTCCATGTACAAATAACGAACTACCGAAATCCTGAGAGAATTAATTTAATTAGTGAGGATAATTGTCATATATCATGTATATGGCATGGTCAGACAAATCAGGCCAGCATTGTCTAGGAAGAATTTCTGCCTCAGTAATGGCAATCCAACAAAGTCCAGGCATGTTATACATCACTTTTCACCTGTTGGGATATTGGTGATAGATGATCACTCAGGCTGCTAAAACAGTTTATTCTCAGTGGCTGTAACATCCGCTAGATAGCGTGATCCGCTTCTCACCAAAGTGATTCGCAACTGCCCGCGCTGGTGCACTGAAACGGACATGATGTTCTCATTGATTCACAAGCTCGATTAGAGAATTGTTTACATGCAATTATCGATGACAGATTTTCTAAGAAAATAAGAACAAGAATCACTTAACAAAACATGCGCCCGCAGTGAGTATAGATGTAAAAAGTGGTTCGGAACTCCCCTATTAACTGTATGTGAATATGATCTGAGGCTGAGGCTCTTATAATTTTTCAGGGAGTGGGTTGTGTTTGTATGGGAGCCACTGAAGCCATTGTATGGCCAGTGGACTTTGCAGAACAGCGCCCAGTCATCCATGTCTGAACCTTGTGGAAGTATACATAATGGATGAGTTTATCACTATAATTTACATCCCAGACAGTCTGGATTAGAAAATTCTGCTGCCTGTCGAGGACTTACAATGGACAAACTGGCTGAATAACCTATACTGAATAGTTTCTTATGATAGCCCTTTCTGTAATCATCTGAGTCATCTATACATGGTAAGACTGACCCTGGGATCGTGTGTATCCATTTTCAGCCTACTTTCAGCAACTGTATGAAGGAATTCCCCAAAATAAACACCATGTGATGTCGTCAGCCAATCAGCTAAACTCTACCGAGTCACGTGCTGTCCTACTGGCCGTGCTCAAAATTATAGATCTACAAGTAACAACACCTCTTGGATGATACGGAAGTTATTCATATCTGTATCTTTTGTAAGCTCAGACATATATGTTTCAGAAGTAGTATGAAAAGCCTGTAATTTATCAGATTTCTCGAGTCTGTTCTCCGACGGATGAAGACTGAACAGTATACGGTAAAGTATTGGATATCGCTACGCAATAATGGCGACACACGATTCGCGAGCCGTCTTATGGATGGCGAAGTGTACGCAAATGATGATAGTCATAATAGTATGCATCATGATCATGCCAGTCAGTATATGACTGTAATTTTCAGGTATTAAATTTCATGGCATGTCAGTTACAGATTGAAGCTATTCCAAGCCTTGACATGGTTGTATTTGAGACAGAAAGACTCACGAGGGATATGTGAATATTTCACACAGAATTTACACTGGATGTCGCACACTGGATTCACATGCATTGCAGGCAAACAATATTGGGCCTACAGCAGCCCTCACAATTCACCACGGCAATCAGCAGTTGCCGAAGTAAATGCTGTGTCATAATCAGTTCCCCCTCAGCAACATTTAACATGGTGTTAAATAGGAATTATTTCAATATGACATTATTTTTACCGAAGCGAGTCTTTCAAATTGTGTGGGCTGCATATACTTTGTAATGGGTAAGGTTATACACTTCCACACTGGATCTAGACACATTCAGGCAGGATGTGCTAGAGCAAGTATTCACCTTCACACTGGTGTAGACTATTTAGCACGAAATGTAAGGACATTCCACACATGATGTAGACACTTTCACCTAGGCTATGATGCAGACACTTTCACACGGGATAGACACTTTCACTAAGATGCCGGCACTTTCACATAGGATAAAGACACTTTTATACACCTTCACTCTGGTGTAGACTATTTAGCATGAAATGTAAGGACATCCCACACAGGATGTAGATACTTTCACATATGATGCAGACACTTTCATACATGATGCAGACACTTTCATACATGATGCAGACACTTTCATACAATACATGTTTCAGACACTTTCACATATGATGCAGACACTTTCATACATGATGTAAACACTTTCACATATGATGTAGACACTTTCACACATGATGCAGACACTTTCACAAAGGATATAGGCATTTTCACACAGGATGTGAACACTTCCACATAGGAGAAACTTACACATAAGATGTATTCAACATTTGCACATAGGATGTTGCCACTTTCACACAGGATGCAGACATGTTCACACAGAATGTAGACACTTCCAGGATGTAGACAGCCACTTTCCCAAAGATATAGACACTATTGCTTTCTCACTGAATGTTCTCAGTTTTAACAACATTTCAACCTTTGACATTTCATCCCAGCTCCAGGATGGCTGTCTCCATTGACAGTCTGATGACCTTCTCCAAGACCACCGTGACACTCCAGTCCTTCCCCTTGTTTTGTGCATACCTGTTGCTAGTTCCACTCTCCGGAGTTTGGCAGAAGTTTACCTCCCCTTTAGGTCTCCGGCCGGTAAGAAATGTCAGCTTTTAATTGAATTGATTGATATTGATGAATGTTTGCAGGTTATGACATTCTGCTTTGGTCAGTATGATCGAAGGGATACTGAAGTTTTTATAATGAGGGAATATTATTCAGTTACATTTAACTTCAATGGGGATGCATTTTAAATGAATGTCAAATAATCTCAACATTGATTTCCCATATCTTTATTTGCTTAGTTTTTATCCCTCTGACAAATTTTGCCCGAAGGGTATCATCGTCGTCGGCGTCGTCTGTCCGCCCATTTGTCTGACCTATTTCATCAAGATCAAATTCTATTTATACTTGCTATAATTTTTGAAGGATTAAAGGTGCGGTCTCTAAATTCATATTACATATGCAAGACTGGAAGCCTATCCCAGTTGACTGACCTTGACCTATTTTTCAAGATCATATACTGTTTATTAGGATATAACATGAAGAAATATAGCTAGGCTTTCCGAATTAATAGTATGTATACATCTGGTGATGGTCCAGAGGTGTGCTGAAGATGACTGACCTTGACATATTTTATCCAGGTCAGATTCTATTGAGTACAATATTTCATGAAGGATTATGTCTACATCGTCCAAATTTATACCACACATGCCTTGACCTGAAGTCTATTGAATATCACTCAACTTGACCTATTTTCTGAAGGTCAAATTCTTTAGGTTGAGTCTAAGATCCCCAAATTCATGTTCCATGTGCAAATAAGTTAGAATAGACCAGACAATTGTTAAAGATGACTGACCTTGATCTAGATTTCCAAGATCAAAGTACCGGTACTTGATTTAATTATGAGCTAAGTAGAAGAATATAGGCAAATGCAAACTTGCAAATGAAAGTTTCTTTGATTAAATTATTTTGGTACTGAACCTTATTATATACGGATACTGGTTCTATATATGTATAAAACTCACTTTTACATATAGTATTCAATATTTTTTTTCAGGTCCTCATCATTTATAACTTTACATGCAGTTTAATCAGTGCTTACACTTTGGTGGGATTTGTACGCTGTCTCTACGATAGCCCATCAGTCTTCCATAGGGAACCCTCAGAGACTTTGTCCCACTTCTTCTGGATGTACTGGGTAACAAAGAACCTCGAACTCCTCGACACGATATTCATGGTTGTTCGACACAAGCGGCGTCAGCTCTCATTTTTACATGTCTATCACCACTCCTCCATGTTACTTCTCAGCGACTTCTCATACCATCATTATGCCTGGCCGGCCATCGCCGTTTTCCTCGCTGTAAACTCATTCGTTCACGTTGTATTGTACTTTTACTATGGTCTCACTGCCTTCATCCCCGACAACCCGCCGCAGTGGAAGAAACATCTCACTCAGCTTCAGATATTCCAGTTCCTGATTGGTTTTGTTCAAGCAGGGATAGGTTATGCTTACCATAACTTCTGCATTTACAGTATTTTATATGGTATTACTATGACCACATTATTTTCAAACTTTTACTACCAAGCTTATGTCAGAAAACCCAAAACGAAAAAGGTGGAATAATCAGTATTTTATACACCGGGTATTGTATTATATACATTTCGGCATGAGATATATCGAAAATTTATGTATATGTATGTAATATGACATTTTGTATATTAGATAGATTCTTAATTTTTTTAATTTTTTTTTTAAATTTATCTCAACTATGTAGTCTATTCAAGTCCAATGATTGAATGCAGCTCAACAACTTCAAAGAAGAAAACTCTTTGCAGTAGGGCCTATAGAGTATTTAGGCCTGGAATAATTTGGTGTTTTTCTCTACATATTGACATTAAAATATTTGTTAATTTTGTATATGTTTACATCCGACACCTTGATTCAAAGACAACCTTTTGTTCTGATTCTCCCCAAAACATGGTTATTGCAAAATAGCCATTTTTCTAGAACAGTTACTTTATTTTCTCCACACTGAATTTGATTTCTGACAAACGTTAAACTGACGATTGGTTGTCTTCCCAGGTATTATATTTGTACATTTCGATATGTAGTAGTTCTGAAGCATTTCCAAGTAGTTTGTATATAAGAACTTCTGTTTGCATAACTTAGAGAAAGTATTTTATATAAAGGCAATAAGCATGAGTACTGTCATGGCATGGGACCTTCAGTAGTAAAGAAAGAGTATGTATATGATAATGTAAGAAAGTTTGCTGTTTATGCTATAAGAATTATGTACGTAATGCTCATAAAATCAAAATACTCTCCATGAAAAACAATCAGATAACAATTTCAAAAGTCGATCAGTTTACATGATATGAAGAGATTTTTTGTCATTTAGAGAGTGATTTATAATACTATTTTCATTATATCAAGCGTATACTCTCAGTGTTGAAAATTGGGATGTGGGATTCAAACCAGCGACCACCAGAGTAAGGCACCCAACCGCCAGCAGTACTGCCAATGGACGTTGGCGGAGTGGGTTTTATCACTGACATATAGTGCTGGCTGTTAGGTGCCTTACTCTGATGGTTGCTGGTTCGAATCCTGTATGGGACTCTCCCAATTTTCAACACTAGAATCTGTGCTATACTGAGATGGTATAATCCCAAAATAGAAAATACCAATTTACACATACATAGAATATATATACATATATTGCACTTACCTTTTTTTAATTTTTAATATTATATATGAAATATAAAACATTGATACATAATATAGATAATCATTATATTAGATTATTCCCGAATCAAAGTCAGTATGGTAATGTCTTTAATAATTTGTCTCCCTAATTAAATTCGAAAACAGCCATTTTTTTTTTGCCTCCTTTAAAAGCAATTTGAATACATACATTTTGAAAGTGGATTGAAAATGAATGTTGACAGTCACAGTATTTCAACTTCGAGATTGGAAGATATAAAAATATTACAATTACATTCTCCTCCTGATGGCGAATACAATTTTGTTCCAATATTAAGACCGCCAACATATGTTTATTCATAGTAAATTTGTTTCTGCATTATGCCAGGATTATTAACCCTATCTGGCATACCAAACTTTCCACTGCAGATCTGGAGCAAAGAGTACAAGAGAGCTGAATCTTTCTGACTTTTTTGCGAACCTCATTGGCATCATGTTGAGACTATTTGCATAATCGTAGGTGCAATTAAATGATCATGGGAAAATTCAAACTGGCATACATGAGGTGTCCTCAGAAATTATTCTTTTTGGTCTTTTCCGTCCATTTTTTCACATTTTTTCTCGCCTAAAATGGCATAAAAGTAACTTATTTTGCCAAAACTACTTATTCTCTGTCATGTTAATTGGTTTTTGAGAGAAAATATTGAAATATATTGGGATCTAAGGCATTTTCAGAGGTTTCTTTCAGATACTTATTCAACCGCTTTATACATAATGTGACCTAAACGTGTCTTGAGGGACAAATTTATTGACAGACAAATTATCTATCATTACACTGGCAATGGCCAAATATTGTAACTGAAGATTGAAATAGTGATATACTAATATTTCTTTGATAGGCATTTAAAATGTGATATACTAATAGTATTTACATAATTTCCGTGCTTCACTGCATGGGAATGATAAACTGCAGCAATCAACATTCAGGCAGCTGAGTTGTCGATCTCAAAACCTGGGGGGGGGGGGGGGGGGGGGGGGGGG
This sequence comes from Hanleya hanleyi, assembly GCA_036873755.1. Lineage (NCBI taxonomy): Eukaryota > Metazoa > Mollusca > Polyplacophora > Lepidopleurida > Hanleyidae > Hanleya > Hanleya hanleyi. The sequence continues at coordinate 44,048 of JAVTVY010020759.1, forward strand.
GGGTTGGAGCATTACTCAGAAGTGCTTCTCATGTTTCAATATCTGAAGAAAATGAGCTCAGAACCAGGATCGGATGACTAGTTCAGAGCAGGTGAACAGCTCAATTTCAATATATTTTGAGCTCTTTCTGAAATAATTTGGTGTAATAGGCAGTCAAGAACCAGAATAAAAAACAATTGAATTTATTTAAACTATTTAGTTCTGACCTGCCTGATGTTCTGACTTGCCTTGATCGCTATAAAATGAAAACAAAAATTATTCGCATGCTCGTCTTGTCGGCATTAAATTGTATATGTTGTACACTTTTTAGTATGCAGTATATATAGTTGCCAGCTTGGGCTATTGGTCGCAGAGAGGGATCCCCTCCCCAATGTAGGAGAAACTACATAGATATCATTCTCCTACGAAGTAGGCTCTCATTTGCAATATACCTATGCCTGTGTGGTATTCCCACTAATAAATCAATCACAGAAAGTGAAAGGAGATGATCCGATAAGGCAGGATTTTGGCCAAAACGTGGTGCGGTTGAAATGGAAAAACAAATGAAATGTCCTAAAATAATTGTTTTTTAATGTAAAGACAAGAGAAAATATGTGTACATAATATGTGAAAGTTCTAGTTCAATTGCTTTATGATTATAGTTATGACCTAAAATTGAAATCCGCAGAATGTGCTATTTCATGAAACAAGAGTCTAAATCGAGTCATTTAAACACACATTTCGACATGAAGGACACCTTAGACCAAAACGCCATTCAACCTAGTGATGTGCGGTGACATGATATCTTCACTGCTGGGAAATCTTTTTGGTCCAAGGGATCCTTCGTGTCTAGATGTGTGTTTAAATGACTCAAGTTAGACCCTTTTTTCACGAAATCACACATTCTGTGGATTTCAGTTTGATGTCATAACAATAATGATAATGCAATCGAGCTCGAACTATCACATATTGTGTACATATGTTTCCTCTTGACTTTAAATAAAAAAAAACAGTTATTTTTAGGACATTTTATTTTTTTTCGATTTCAACCGCACCACATATAGGACAAAATACCGCCTTATCGTACCATCTCCTTTCCCACCATGAAATCTGAGAGATCAAATTTATTAGAAAAAGTTTGCAATATCATTCAAAATCAGGGGGTTTAATTATTACCCATAGCTTGTTTATTGTTCAATGGAAATACCAATTTATAACCTTATCCCTGATGTTGAACTTTGTTGTTTCAAGATTTTTGTTAAAAGATTACTGTAGGCTCTATCATCACATCACTCTATTAAACACAGCTGTCCTGTGGATTGTTATATTAAAATATAGTTACAAGATTTTGATAGAACTATATCATGTTTTTTGCTAGGGAATAATAAAACTGTTTTTAATATTTTTCTACCATCAAGTTTCTTTTGTATTATTCAATCCACAGTGAAACAATCTGAACAGTATTATCTAACACCTGAAACTTTGTATACAGGTAATTCACCTAATAATTCAATCACAGGAAGTTCACTTTTCAACTCCGTTATTCAAACACAGAGAAAATGTAACATTCCCATTCTTCATTCAAATTGAAGAAAAGTCAAATAATGACAAAATGTGACACTTTGTAGTTCGTGCCATGAAGAATATTGCCAGATATATGCTAGTTTTGCTGCACTTTTGGTGATCAAATTTTTAGGGGAATTACTGTACATCATGTACTAGTAAAGAATTCCGAATATAAATTGTCAGAAGTTGTAAGAATGTAAGCATATTAACTCAGCTGGTCTGTAAAATACTCTTTAAAATAATTCAGTCTACCAGATTGGAATTGATTCAATTTTCTGTCTTCAACAGATTCATTTTATCATTTTCAGTCTAGTATAGATTGAATATTTTCAATCCGATAAAAGATTGGTCATGAATTTCAATGGAATTATTTTAGAGAGTAGGATAGTTAAATAAACAGATCTACCTTCAGATATGTGATGTTATCAGGGGAAAAACTCTATTGTGTGTGATAGTAATCAAGCTGAACTGCAGACAGATGGAATCTGTTCTATAGATTGCCTTCTGGTTGGCTGCTTGGCTGGCTGCAACCCTCTACATGAAGTTCTCATGTTAAAGTTTTGTGATCACAACAGACACTTTCTCTTTTGATGTTGAAGGTTTACATACACACTTTCAATAGGTTTGAAATAAAAACCAGTGTTCTGAAACTTTTCAGGCATGCTTAATATCAAGTAATATCATTTTTTTTGGTCAAAATTACTTACATTTGGACTTACTAAACTTTCTGCATTTCAACATTCTATTTTTATCACAGGGGCTCGTTGCCGTTAATTGGGTAATTAGGTTGATTGAAGGGGGGGGTCGAGGTAGGGAATAACCAATTAACAACGGTAACAAGCCCCTGTGGTTGTCCTGTTTTGTGATCACTTTTGGTTTTCAAGGTTTAGATATGCATGCTCAGAATTTCGTCCATTTTCTAATTCACTTGTTCATCTGTCCATTTTGTTCAATTGAACCCTTGGGGGTTTCTTTTTCTTTTAATCTAAAACATGTCAAATCAGATTTTTCCTAAAGTTTACGTAGTGCAATATAATATGCCTCGATATAATTTTGATTTTCCTTTGTATAAAAATGGACATCTGATTGATTGAAATGTGCTCCCTGGCCTTTGTCCCACAATGTATTAGGAAATATGATTATTTGAAAGAACCAAAAATGGTTTTGGTTTGAGGTGTCAGATTTTTGAAAAATCCTCCACAGAAATGATGAAAAAAAAAAAAAAAATAGTAAAATAGGCCGGGGATTACATTTTAATAGATCAAATTTTTGTTACAGAAAAATTCTCCACAGAAATGCCAAAAAATAAGTAATACTAAAATAGTCCGGGGATCGCATTCTGATCGGTCATATATCTCCATTTTTGTGCAGCATAACTAAGATCGCTGTTATTTCGATGATGATGATGTTTCAATGTGTAAACTAAGAAATATTTAATTTGGCAGGTGCTGGAGTGGAAAATAAATCGAATTTATTACCGTAACAAAGAAAGGAGTTTTTTGTGGGTAAACGTAACATATCCTTTTTGTGAGTTTTGCCAGTTCAACACATTTTCAACTAAAATACGCTGGGACTACTACATAACTTGAGTCTGGAGAGTCCGACTTAGCTGAATTACCATTATCTTACTAGTTTCGTAAAAAGCACTCTTGTTTTATATATATATATATATCTATACATTTATACAGTCCTTTGTTGTGCGGTATATTGGTTGAATTGCAACTGTATTGTTGTCAACCTCGCATATTTTTATATGTTATGAATAAAAAATGCTCAATTTGTAAGTATGGCTGACTTGTTTCTTTCAAAACTGTCATTTTATTGGTGAAAATTTCAATAAGAACATCATTACGAATATGTGGAATACTTCTCTTCCAAGAAACTAGGATTTCATACATATTAATGCATGTCAGCTGCTTCATACTAGAAGGCCTTGCGAATCGAAAAGCTAAAATTGATGTTGGGCGACCGCTGCCTAATGTTAGTCTAGATCTGCTGACTGCAATGTATGCATGGCCAAGTCAACCGAACCAGGACTCGACATGGGTTGAACAAGTGTGGACCACGGGCTCGTAACCATTGTTAATTGATAATTGTTCCGCATGGTATCATTTGTTGCATTGTCCAACAAATGAGGTATTTTGATCACGAATTGAGAATAGTGATCATGATGTCATTTAACATTGTCCCACAAAGAGTAGTCCTAAAATATCGGAGACGGTAGTTTCGCAGGAATACTAGTCTGTCTCCCAAGATTTCTTCACGAAGTACATCTGACATTTAATTGTCAGACTTTGTCATATTGTTTCCACAACAACATATAAATAAAGTCAGTTGCGCTGACACCATGCCTAGGGCGGTAAAACACTCGGTGTTCCTGGTCTCTCGTCCACATCACTGAACACAACACAGCAAAATGTACGACTCGTATGGTTAAAGTTCTGCTTTTTCAATTACACGCAACATGTATTGGTGGTGTAAAAAGATGCCGGCGTACTAACATGAAGTCATATGACCCCAGAGGCCAATTCTGCGTGCATATCACATGGGCCGGAAATGACCCATGCTATGATCTGTATCTCAGCCACGATTTTATTGTAGGTGTTCATGTAGACATCTTGGATAACATGCCTACACGGCCCCTAGCACCAGTTTGAGCCGTATTAGATACAAATATCTGAGAGCAATGATTCGCCCCATCAAGTTATCTAATGGAAAGGAGCAAACGAGGAAAGTATTAGTAGAATCCAATTTCTTATTCAGTCTGTGAGACCGGACACCGACCAAGCGCTTCATTCTGCACCATGATAACCACAGTCAAAAACTAAAATCACAATGATTTTACAAGATGCAATCCGAAACCCAGATTACCGGTTGGTGCAAATCGTTACCAGATTTTCGTCTTTTCACTTTCATGAGCACTCCGTCATCCCCGTGGAGGACGATATAGCCATTGATTGTTATCTGTTCCTCAACCACCCAATGAAATCTCATCCTCTCTAAAGATGACGACACAACCAAAAATGTATATTTGTCACTCTGAGATACAGTAGGTTGTCAGATATTTCCCTCATAATTAGATTGTCAGTCTAGCAGACAGTATTCATGTATTCTCCACTACGTCGACTGCAGAACTTCAAGTTTTCCTGAACTGGTATGTGGTTACTCTCAACATGAGATTCTACCCGGTCAGGTATCGTTTCTACAAAAATGAACAATAAGTAATCTCCGGTAACGTTTCTACAAAAATGAACAATAAGTATTCTCAGGTATCGTTTCTACAAAAATGAACAATAAGTAATCTCAGGTAACGTTTCTACAAAAATGAACAATAAGTAATCTCCGGTATCGTTTCTACAAAAGTGAACAATAAGTATTCTCCGGTAACGTTTCTACAAAAATGAACAATAAGTAATCTCCGGTATCGTTTCTACAAAAATGAACAATAAGTAATCTCCGGTAACGTTTCTACAAAAATGAACAATAAGTAATCTCCGGTATCGTTTCTACAAAAATGAACAATAAGTAATCTCAGGTAACGTTTCTACAAAAATGAACAATAAGTAATCTCGGGTATCATTTCTACAAAAATGAACAATAAGTATTCTCAGGTATCGTTTCTACAAATGTGAACAATAATCTTTAGTGCAAATAAGCTATCAGTTATGTCAATATACCCCAAAACTACGATAAATAGAGGATGGGGAATTTTTGTATTCAAACGCTTCACAGATCGTTCTATAATTGTCTTTTAAGCCAAAAGAATTTTAATGTAGAATTGTCATGATTCAACGTTTTAAAGCATATGTCTTCGTGTCATTAACCATTAATACAAAAAAAATTATATAATGGCACGTTTTAAAGCCTATGTCTTAGTGTTATTAACCATTAATCAGAATAAGACAATAATATAATTAATTGCAAGAATGCAGTAGGATTTTTTTTTTTATGATATTAAAAGTTCAGAAGTGTTCCTCTTTGCAGACTAATGGATACTGCATGCAATGCTCTGCATTATATTAGACTCATTTCCTGTACATTTGGGAATTCTTTGGATTGTTTCATTGTTAGTTTATCAGAAAGCGTGAAATTTATATTTGACTTACCTGGTGCAACACGGTTGCGGTTGCGCAGTCGAGAACATTTGAATATCTGCACAAAGCCTTTCCGGAAGTGCTTATTCAAGCCGCCATAGATTATCGGGTTGATCGCGCTGCTGGAGTAGGCTATGTAGAGAGCGGCATACTTCAACCCATCTATATACTGTGGATACTGAAAACAAAAGTTTACAGACAGTTCAGATGTGTCTCGAGCAAAATGTTCGAAAATAAAACTGAAATCAGAGCCAATTTCATGTTCTGTGGTGTACCGGTAATGAACAGTTGGTCTTGTGATACGTGAAATTCATTGAGTGAACAATGGAGAGAATAAAAAAAGGGGAAATATATGCAAAATGATTAACTCTGGACGGGGAACTCATAATGTTCACATGCACCCCATGGCCACTGAATATAATGTGCGAGATGTTCAGGAACTCAGAAAGGATATGTGACGACAATACGGGTATTACTCCCTTGTTTGTGATGGTAATCAAGCTTATTTTCTTTTTTTCAATCCAAACCCTGCCAAATTAGATTTTTCCTCGAGATAATTGTGATGCTCCGTTGTATAAAAACGGAGATATGATTGATTAAAATGTGCTCCTCTGCCTGATTTGGTATTTTTGAGGCATTTACAGTGAGGATTTTCTCTTATAGCAAAAATATAACACCTCAAACCAAAATAATTTTGTCACATAATAAATTCGGAAGTTTGTTTATTGGAAAGAACCACGAATGGTTTTGGTTTGAGGTATCATATTTTTGCTACAGGAGAAACCCCTTCATGAAAATGCCCAAAAATACCAAAATAAGTCCGGGAGCACATTTTGATCAATCATATCTCCATTTTTATGCAACTGAACATCTCAGTTTTTTTCGAAGAAAAGTCAAGAAAAGCCTTATATGGCAGGTTTTGGAGTGGAAAAAAATGGGCTTTATTACCATCACACACAAAGGAGTTTTTCGAATGTAAACGTCAAATATCCTTTTCTGGAAACGAACAATATACGATAGCAAGTTTTAGGTGAAATGGCATGAAAGCAAGCAACTCACTCTTCTACACAACCGCATCATGTACAAATATAATGCACCACCCATACTACTGTACAATGCAAATAGTATACAATCTCGAATATAAATTAAGTTGAACAGGGCCCATATAACTTTGACATTTAGAATATCTATGAAATTGTATATCTTTGAACTAGCTCGTCGCTATATAGTTGAATATTGCTGAACGCGATGTTAAACCTTAATTCTCTCTCTCTCTCTCTCTCTCTCTCTCTCTCTCTCTCTTTGAACTAGCTTCGAAGTAATATTATAGTATTCATGTAGAGACAAATATGACACCCTCAATAGCCACACGTATAGGCCTACATGAAGGATATATTTGCAAATTTGGTATGCTCATAGTGAGTGGAATTACCTTTGAAGAAAGACTACAATGTAGGAGAAAATCACTTTTTTAGCGGAATTTGGAGAGGGCCCCCATCTGACATATGTTCATCGTAAATATTGGTATATCGATAACTAACTACTAGGCCTACCAAGCAAATCGATAACTATTGCTAAAAACTGGAGAATATCTAAGTTAATTTATAGCTGTTGAATACCTATACCACTTTCCGAAGAATAAAAAGTTGTGTTTCAGGGGGCTTTGTTCACCCTTTTATTCATATATGCAACCACATTTCAGATCCACAACAGGGCTCACAGAAGAGTACAGGCGATGAGCATTGAAACGGTATACAGCTTTGACGACAAGTATTGAGCAATTGGAAAAGATTCGGAACTTTAACAGAACAATGGAATTCGGGCGAATCTGATTGATTATTGTTTATTTCATTTGACGGTTCGTGAAGCTCCGAGGTATTACCTATTTTCTTCAGCTCTATTAAAGCGACAATCTACCTGCATTGAAATTCAGACAGTAAACCAGTGCAAATGTCCTGTCATTAATATATGCAAATTCCTGGAAAAATTAATGCGAATGAAAAGCGATTTCTTTAAAACAAACTATTTTCGAATATTTTCGAATTAAAAAAAAAATTGCATCCACACTGTAGTCAGTCCATGTTACTTAATTGGTATGCTGCATTCACACGTCGAACGTAACTGATTGGCGTAAAACGCCATAGTATGCTTTGTCACACCTTTTTGTTGCGAACTAATCGGGCTATTGTCAAATTCCTTCAGGAGTTCAATTGCTTCAAATGTATCGTGGAAACCCCACTTGCCGCAAATACGCGATCCATTGCCTCCCACAAGTGTCCTAAGGCCTTGAAATCTAAGGACGTTGGATGAGAGATTATGGTTTGAACATAACTGATTTGAAAGAAATCCACCAGCATGCGACTCTGACGTACTTGTGCTGTATTCTTCAAAAAAAGTTGAGTGAAATTTCACTCAAGTAAAAGTGGAAATTCATCCCACTCAATACTTGAGTGAGATTTTCACTCAACTTGAGCTAAATGCACTCAACTTGAGTGACATTCACTCAAGCATAAGAGTGGAAATTCATCCCACTCAAGTTGAGTGAACTTGAGTGGTTTTAACTCAAGTTGAGTGAAAAGTAACTCAAGTTGAGTGAAAAGTAACTCAAGTTGAGTGAAAAGTAACTCAAGTTTGAGTGAACAGGTACATTCACTCGAACTTGAGTGGAACAGTTCACTCAAGTTTTTTTAGCGAGTAATGTTCTATATTGCATATACTGGTTGCATAGACACTGCCCTAACGCAACGAGAGATCCTGAAGGATCTTGGCGCCCACCATTGTCCGATAATTGTAAGCTAATGACTAGAGGATATTTTTGTCCATTGTTACTAAGAACAAACGATTGATTTGTAATTTGGTTTACAGAATTTCGAATCTGAGCGAAAAAGATCGGAAAAAGGGACACTGAAAAACACCAAGATATAATCTAAGTTTCAAGATTTCTAGAAACTGTACTTATGTCGGTTGTTATAATACAAGAGAATTGAGCAAAGTTAGTCTGAAAGTGAATGTACGGAGGATCCTTCGCCTTTGTTTTGTAGTATTTTTTTATTTATTTTTTTGCACGTGTCATCATTGGGTACTGGGAGCGAGGACCAATCTCTTTGACACTTTGGCATGAGCTATGAAACATACTTAAGATTTTATAATTAGGAACGAATGCTAATTCTGTTCTGTTTACTGGGCTAGTTTGAGATATCTCTTTAAAGATACCATGCTCGAAAATAGTAAGATGGTACAATACTTAATACTGAAGGGATCCGGTCCGCGCAGTAATGTTGAAACTTCGAAAGTGCCTGAATCCTGATTATCTCCTTTGGATCGAAACATGCAGTAGTCTACAGTTATCGAGTTGTGACATTGAGTCACAAGAGTGACGTCCCTCCATGTAGCCGACCCGCCGGCAGACGAAAGGGTGGAGCTGTTCACTTGCTACTGCATGGATTGAAGAAAACTGATTTAAAATTTGAAGAAATACATTTTAATTCCGAATTATTTGAACTCCTTGATATGGAGGGTGAAGGTATGGATATTCTCTATAGTCAATATATAGAATATGCCCCACCGTTTCATCTGCCGACTCTTGTGATGCAATGTCACAACTCGAGAATACTGTATTAATTTGAAGCGTAACTTGGATTTTCTAATTGCACCAAAAAAGGTATCTTGCACTACTAGGCCCCATGTGGGACCTGTGTATCAAATTTCAGAAATATCCATGAAATATTTCCTGAGAATTCACGATAACAATGTTTCAAGGAAAAACTCAAGATGGCCGCCTTGTGGCCATATTGGATTTTCGAATCGGACCAAAAAAGATATCTTGCACAACTAGACCCCAAGGGGAACCTGTGTACCAAATGTGAGAAAGATCCATGCAGTAGTTCCTGAGAAATAGCGATAACAAGGTTTGGTGGGGAAATCCAAGATGGCTGCCTTGTGGTCATATTGGATTTTCGATTCGGACCGAAAAAGGTATCTTGCACAACTAGACCCTAAGGGGAACCTGTGTACCAAATTTGAAAAAGATCCATGCAGTACTTCCTGAGAAATGACGATAACAAAGTTTCATGGGGAAATCCAAGATGGCTGCCTGGTGGCCATATTGGATTTTCGAATCGGACCAAAAAAGGTATCTTGCACAACTAGACCCCAAGGGGAACCTGTGTACCAAATTTGAGAAAGATCCATGCAGTAGTTCCTGAGAAATCGCGATAAGGTTTCATGGGGAAATCCAAGATGGCTGCCTGGTGGCCATATTGGATTTTCGAATCGGACCAGAAAAGGTATCTTGCACAACTAGACCCGAAAGGGAACCTGTGTACCAAATTTGAGAAAGATCCATGCAGTAGTTCCTGAGAAATCACGATAACAAGGTTTCATAGAGAAATCCAAGATGGCTGCCTGGTGGCCATATTGGATTTTTAAATCGGACCAAAAGGGGTATCTTGCACAACTAGACCCCAAGGGGAACCTGTGTACCAAATTTGAGAAAGATCCATGCAGTACTTCCTGAGAAATCACGATAACAAGGTTTCATGGGGAAATCCAAGATGACTGCCTGGTGGCCATATTGGATTTTCGAATCGGACCAAAAAAGGTATCTTGCACAACTAGACCCTAAGGGGAACCTGTGTACCAAATTTGAGAAAGATCCATGCAGTACTTCCTGAGAAATGACGATTACAAAGTTTCATGGGGAAATCCAAGATGGCTGCCTGGTGGCCATATTGGATTTTCGAATCGCACCAGAAAAGGTATCTTGCTCAACTAGATCCGAAAGGGAACCTGTGTACCAAATTTGAGAAAGTGCAGTACTTCCTGAGAAATCACGATAACAAGGTTTCATAGAGAAATCCAAGATGGCTGCCTGGTGGCCATATTGGATTTTCAAATCGGACCAAGAAAGGTATCCTGCACAACTAGACCCCAAGGGGAACCTGTGTACCAAATTTGAGAAAGATCCATGAAGTAGTTCCTGAGAAATCGCGATAACAAGGTTTGGTGGGGAAATCCAAGATGGCTGCCTGGTGGCCATATTGGATTTTCGAATCGTACCAAGAAAGGTATCCTGCACAACTAGACCCCAAGGGGAACCTGTGTACCAAATTTGAGAAAGATCCATAAAGTAGTTCCTGAGAAATCGCGATAACAAGAATTGTTTACGGACGGACGGACTGACGCCCGGTATGACGGACGGACGGACCACGGACGACGGACCACGGACGAAAAGCGATTTGAATAGCCCACCATCTGGTGATGGTGGGCTAAAAATGGTGTTCTCCTACAATCATCTCTGAAACGGTTCCTAAAAGCTTTCGTTCAGAGTTAAGATTAGATTATCAAAATATATTTATCTTTGCACTTTGAAGCAACCAATTCTTTTGGCAACTGTCTTTCGTATTCACGGTTGACTCTACACCTTCCTGGCACAAAACGCCCAGCTTAAACCTTCATACCACATTTGGAGAAGCGACCTGAGCTCGACATCATGAAACTTCATGACACCATCAACCATCTGCACGACAGATAATATCAGTACGGGGACAACAGAAGACATCGACGGCAACGATGTGGGATTAAGAGGACCGGGAGTGGGAATTTTCATCCCATGATCAAGTTAATATGGGATTCTTTTTCCCATATAATTTAAATCATCACTTTAGTCAGTATTTCTTTAAAAATATCAACAACACACGAAGTTGTTGAACGTTGGTGAAGCGCATCATGCCTGCAGCACGTGTCAAGTGTCGTGACTGGCCACCTGCATCGCACGTGCTCATCCCACATACGTGTGTGAGATGACGTATCCCAGACGCTGTTACCGTACGAGTTTTACGCTGTATTTTCTGGGGATAGGTTGGAAGTGTGTACATGCCACCTGTATTTGCATCCTATTTGCACCAGTGTGTGTGACGTTATTAGGGCGTGCATGAAATATTTTGAAGAAAAACCAAATTTTGACGTGAAACGCCAGCCTCTTAAATTTCCTGATTCGAACTCCAGAGAACACATATCCGAGTAGCCTCGTCGTTTATTTTCGCCAAGGAGTGATCACACCATTGTCCTTAAACAACTGGAAGCTGATTTCTTGGCAGAATGAAAATCCAAGTTTTGAGGTGAAACCCCAGCCTCTTAATTTCCCTGATTCGAACTCCAGAGAACACATATCCGAGTGCACGCCGTTTATTTTCATCAAGGAGTGTTCACACCATTGTCCTAAAACATCTGGAAGCTGCTTTTTTGGCAGAATGATACTATTTTGACAAGCATATCGTGTCATTTTACGCCAACAAATGACGTTCGAGGCAGAAGCCAGCATATCAAGGAACCTTAAATGACTAAACCATTTTTAATACGAAATACCAGCCTCACTTACTGAGGGGAAAACTCTTGCTTTTCTTTCGCATTGACGTTCCCAGGAATTTGCATAAATTAATGACAGGTCATCTGAAATTGTACACTATTCAAATTCCAAGGCAAGTAGATGGTCGACCAAAGGTCAAGAAAACAGATAATCGTTTGGAGATTTCCGAACAGTCGAAAGAAATGCTCAAGAGTCAGTCTTATTCGCCAGAACTCCTCTTCATTTTATCAAGCCAATTTCTATCGTTCTATACCGTATTTTCATTATAAAGTCGGCTTGTCTGTGAAACTAGCAAAGCACGATATAACGCCGGCCGTTCATTGACTGTTACTTTAAACGGTTTGTTCGAGTAATAACTGTACTGCCATAATCTGAGTGCAGGGGCTTGTACGGAGTGCACGGGGTATACAGATCTGCATATTGGAGGATGACCGCATCCTGAAACAATTGTCAGCCAATCTAATTAAAATTAAATCCTATCTGCTCTCCCAGTTGGATATGTCGCTTGTAGAATCTAACCGGCTTGCACTGATGTGAGTGTCAACCAATCTCGAGAACTCTTCATAGTGCTTTGAAGGGAACATAATGATACGGGCATTTTGGATGGATCGGCCGAAACAGACGCCACGCTGTTCGGGTATCTCCTGATGTTGCCGCCCTCCCGCCAGTTTGGCACCATAATGTGGGGTAGAAATATGGACTGGTCCTCGGCAGAAACCTTGGGAAAAGGAGAGACGATGACCCCATCCCCACTCCCCGACTGCAAGTAAATTAGTTAAACTGCGACCGTGATGTCCTAAGACTATTAAATATTCATGACCTGGGCGCTCTGAACACCAAATTAAATTGAGATCAGTAAGATCCTATACAGCGACATATACCATTGGGGAGCATTGATAAGATATTGATTTATTAAGATTGAATTCTCAGCATAAGACCGCGATTGAAATGAGATCAGACGAACGGTCACAGATATAGCAAAGACGATCCAGGAGGCATTTTCATGGATTTGTTTTGTATGTTTATTATTATTTTTTTTTGTATTTGACTTTTTGGTATAATGGGTGTTAGATGGGTGTTAGCCTCAAGACGAAGGTTAAAAACTTGCACATACCTCTCCCGGGGTTCTGTACACCTCCCAGAGGAGCAGAGATTGTTGAGGGGTCCAACACACGATGAACGTTAATACCACTGCCATTAACATCCGAGAGACCTGGAATTAAGTAGAGATATCTAGACAATGCAGGCAATGTAGCCCCTCGCTCTACATCATGTTTTGAACAGACAGAGTTTCACGTTGCTGATCACGGAAATGAGTAAAAGGACAGGCAGTTTTGACGATGTTTTTAGAGATACAGTGCAATATTGTCAGCGAAATGACTCTCGTTCATAACGTTTATATACCCAATTTCATTTTTGCATTCATGTTAATATTTCCATGTGAATAGATTTTTTCAGCTGCATATCTTATAATTAGACTTGATAATTATGCATAAGTGTTATTTCTCCTTTTCAAAAAAAGCATAGCATAGATAAAGCTGTAATGTAAGTAGTAGTGTAAGCGTATTTAAAGTCACTTTGACCTCAAAAATTTGCATATTAGGGAGGTCACGGGAGGGTCACAGAGGTCAAGTGCAGTATAGTTCCGGCAGGATGACCAAAAGCTACCTCCAATCCAGGAGAGTTCCAATTGTTGGAGGGGATGTATTCAGGATGTATTCATCCGCGGTGATGCGGTCTGGCCGCGGTTTTGGCGGTGATTCGGTCTCGGGAAAAAGCTTCCGCGGAGAAAAAGTAGTCCCTAGATAAAATGGTCCGATGGGGTCGAGTGAGGTATCAAAGTGAAGCTTATGTGAAGGGGCATCTAATGGGCTGGGTGTGGGGTTGAAATATCGGCATTCTGCGCATGCGCGGTGGCCCAAGGGTATGAAAATAGACGTGTTGGGATGTAGGGGAGCCACTAATGGTCCAATGGGGTCGAGTGAGGTATCAAAGTGAAGCCTATGTGAGGGGGCATCTGATGGGCTGGGTGTGGGGTTGAACTATCGGCATTCTGCGCATGCGCGGTGGCCAAAGGGTATGAAAATAGACGTTTTGGAGCTAGGGGAGCCCCTAATGGTCCGATGGAGGCGTATGAGGTATCAAAGTGAAGCATTCGTGAAGGGGCATCTAATGGGCTGGGTGTGGGGTTGAACTATCGGCATTCTGCGCATGCGCGGTGGCCCAAGGGTATGGAAATAGACGTGTTGGGATGTAGGGGAGCCACTAATGGTCCAATGGGGTCGAGTGAGGTATCAAAGTGAAGCCTATGTGAGGGGGCATCTGATGGGCTGGGTGTGGGATTGAACTATCGGCATTCTGCGCATGCGCGCTGGCCAAAGGGTATGAAAATAGACGTTTTGGAGCTAGGGGAGCCCCTAATGGTCCGATGGAGGCGTATGAGGTATCCATGTGAAGCATTCATGAAGGGGCATATGACTGGACTAGCGGCTCGAGCGTTGTCACCATTCTGCGCATGCGCAGACAGGGAATTGTGGGAAAAGGGTATGGAAATAGACGTTTTGGGATCTAGGGCAGCCCCTAATGGGCCGATGGAGTTGTATGAGGTATCCCTGTGAAGCCTAGGTGAAGGGGCATCCAGGCAATGGGGTGGGTGCATGTAAATATTTTCCTGAAAAAAAAACGGAACACGGACTTTATCGAAAAATCTGAGAAAATGCCTATATGGGGTATGGGGGTATATAGGTCGCCGGGCTTAACGGGGCTTGCCTATCAATAGAGTTATCTCCCCCTAGTTCCAGGGTGGGTGTATGTAAAAAATTTTCCTGAAAAAATACGAAACACGGACTTTATTCTAAATTACGTGAAAACGCCTATATGGGGTATGGGGGGTATAGGACCATCCTGGGAAACCTACTTCTCGACATTTGCGGTATAGGTTGTGGGGTCTCGTTTTCTTAGTCTCGTCATTTAGAACATGATAGGAAGTGTCCCGGAGCGAATCGGTGAAATTTTTGAAAAAGTACGCTATAGCCCCATATAGTCCCATACTGGCGTATAGGATCAATGTTTGTCCCCCTGGGAAACGTACTTCTATACATTTGCGGTAGGGTTGTTTGGATTTGTTTTTCACGTCTCGTCATTTAGAACATGATAGGAAGTGTCCCGGCACGAATCGGTGAAATTTTTGAAAAAGTACGATATAGCCCCATATAGTCCCATACTGGGGGTAAAGGATCAATGTTTGTCCCCTGGGAAACGTACTTCTGTACATTTGCGGTAGGGTTGTGGGGTCTCGTTTTCTTAGTCTCGTCATTTAGAACATGATAGGAAGTGTCCCGGAGCGAATCGGTGAAATTTTTGAAAAAAGTCACCGAGACCCATATAGACCCATATAGTCCATACTGGGGGTATAGGATCAATGTTTGTCCCCCTGAGAAACCTACTTCTATACATTTGCGGTAGGGTTGTTTGGATTTGTTTTTCACGTCTCGTCATTTAGAACACGATAGGAAGTGTCCCGGAGCGAATTGGTGAAATTTTTGAAAAAAGTCACCGAGGCCTGGGTAGGCCCATAGGCCTATACTGCATGGCTATGGGTGTATAGGGCCATACGGGGTGGACATGTTGGAGTCTAGGTGAGTCCCTAATGGTCCAATGGGGTCGAGTGAGGTCTTATTTTGAAGCTCTCGTGGAGGAGCACTTGACTACACTAATGGTTCGTCCGTGTTCAATAGTCTACGCATGCGCAGCCTGGCCCGTAGTATAGAAAGTAGGCATTTTGGGGGTATGTGGGTGTGTGTTTGGGTTAGAGATGGGCTATTCACGGTTCGAATGGGTCGTGTGAGGTATCAATGTGAAGCTTGTGCGGGGTACAGTCAGAATGGCGTGTTTTTAAATGCAAGTCGCGTCAATCTGCGCATGCGCAGTTGGTTGTAGTAAGTAAAGTGGCCATTTTGGGGCAGTGAAGGAAGGTATTTGGGGTCGAGATGGACCATCCTTGGTCCGAATGCGTCCTGGGAGGTGTCATTTTGTAGTTCTCGGGGTGTACATTCCGATTTGGGAGATGTTCCCGTCATCTGTGACGTCATCGATGACGTCATCAGTAGGAGTATTAGCGAAAGTGAGCCTTTTGGGTCAGTACAGGAAGGTATTTGGTGTAGAGATGGACCATCCGCGTTGCGAATGCGTCATGGGATGTGTCATGTTGTAGCTCTCGGAGTATAGACCCTGATTTGAGGGATATTTACAGCATCTGTGACGTCATTGGTGACGTCATCAGTACGAGTTGTAGCGAAAGTGGGCATTTTTTAGCAGTGAAGGATGTTATTTGGTGTAGATATGGACCATCCGCGGTCCAAATGGACCGTGTGAAGTGTCATCTTGTAGCAACGCCCACCAACATCATTCTTAATGTTTCAACGCCCTGCTGAAATAGCTCAGAAGCTCTAATATTCCTTGGAATTGTCACTAATTCTTCGAAATGCAGTGATACCCGTCAACGCCCGTCGTTACATGTTAACACTCTAACATAACGCCATGATATAGACCAGAGAGAGAGAACAACAACAGCAACAACAACAAGGATGACACATGAGAGAACAACAACAACAAGAAGTTTTTTTCATATAGTTTATTCTCCCCAATGTTACATCATACCCACGCTGGGGGAGCCGCGTTGGGTATATTTACAATTCAAGAAGATTCTTATCCAATCGGAGGCCACCATTTGCATGTTTCATATTCGTTCCTGTCCGTTAGATGTATTCTTGTCCAATCAGAAGTCTCCATTTCAGAAAGTGCCATCTGAACCGTTTATTCTAATCATCGTCGGGCAGGCCAGGATACCGTTGAGGCAACATATCCTCAGATAGTTGTTTGCTCATTCTGAGTATCTATCAGTGCATGGGTGAATACTTTCATCCGATGGGGGTGGTGGTCAGTTTAACCACGAAGAACGCAACATTGGTCATTATCTCCACTATCCACTTGGTGTTACAATTCAAGAAGACTTGTCCAATCAGAGGCCACCATTTGCATCTGTCATATTCGTTCCTGTCCGTTAGATGTATTCTTGTCCAATCAGAAGTCTTCATTTCAGAAAGTTCCATCTTCGGCCATGTTCGCTTTGAACCGTTTATTCTAATCATCATCGGGCAGCCCAGGATACCGTTGAGGCAACATATCCTCAGATAGTTGCTTGTGCATTCTGAGTATCTATCAGTGCCTGGGTGAATACATTCACCCGATGGGTTGGTTGGTCAGCTTGGTCACGAAGAACGTAACATTGGTCACACTGTCCACTGTCCACTTGGTGTTGGGGCGTTGCAACCGGGACCATTCCAAGGGATCCACGGTGTTCAGTTTCTCCAGCATCGTCTCTAGCGACACTCGGTTAATGATGGTAAACGGTTGGTCAAATACCTGGATGTTACTGCTCGGGTAAAAGTATCGGACTTGGACTGTCTCCTTATGCTGCAACACATAACCAAACGCCAGATACAATCTGAAGGCCGTAGTTTGATCTTTGAAGATGGCTTCCACGTAGCTACGTAGACGGGCGAGGTCGGTCAGTCGGAAATTGTAGATATCTTGAATAGGGCGATGACGGTGGAAACAGTGCCGTATCATGGACCAATGGCGCCGATAGATGTCACTCACTGGATGGGCGCCCTGTAAGAGATCGCTAGGAACATTTATGGGCACGTCCAGAAAATGTTCGATGTTGTCAGGCGTATGACTCGAAACCGTAACGGTGGGGTCCGGCTGGATATCCAGGCTCTTCTGAACTGTGGGTATAGACGGGCTCTCCTTCATCGCATCACCAGTGGTATTCGTCTCCCCGGGCTCATCTTCACTAGGTCTGACCTTCCGCGGCTCCTCTTCAGTAGGAAGTTGTCGCACATGCCATGGTACCGGGGCATGAATCAACCGTTGGTGTCGCAGCAACTCACTGCGTCGTTTGAAGAGTTGACCACAACCGTTACATTGTTCCGTCGCGCCCTCGTGGAATGAACGTTCGTGGCACAGTAAATGATCCTCCCGATTGAATGACCGTGCGCAGGTTGTACAAGTATACCGAGCATCGTTGTGGGTGGAGGCCTCGTGGCGTCGTAAATTATCTAGACGAGTAAACAGCTTCTGGCAAGTTGTGCAAGTGAACATCTTGGTGGTTGACAGAGTGTCTGATGAAACGTCCAGGCCGCTTCCCTTTTATAGCACGCTAGCTGGTGATCTATTTTTAGCACACTCAGTTCAACTATCCCCAAGTCGAGGGCCGAGCCTTGACATCTTCGGTAACATCCGTGTCTCTTCGGTCACCTCCGTACCGTCAACGATCAACATGTAGACATATAGAGTATGTACGGCATGTTATGGTATTCATCAGTGCATGAGTGACGCATTCAGCCGATGGGAGTGGTCGGTCAGCTTGGTAACGAAAAACGTAACATTGGTCACACTCTCCACTGTCCACTTGGTGTTGGGGCGTTGTTGTTGGGCCCATTCCAAGGGATCCACGGTGTTCAGTTTCTCCAGCATCGTCTCTAGCGACACTCGGTTAATGATGGTAAACGGTTGGTCAAATACCCGGATGTTACTGCTCGGGTAAAAATATCGGACTTGGACTGTCTCCTTATGCTGCAGCACATAACCAAACGCCAGATTCAATCTGAAGGCCGTAGTTTGATCTTTGAAGATGGCTTCTACGTAGCTACGTAGACGGGCGAGGTCGGTCAGTCGGAAATTGTAGATATCTTGAATAGGGCGATGACGGTAAAAACAGTGCCGGATCATGGGCCAATGGCGCCGATAAATGTCATTCACTGGATGGTCTTCGTGTAACAGATCGCAGGGAACATTTACGGCTTCGTCCACGAAGTGTACTTTGCCCTCCACGTCGTACAAAATCTGGCCCAAGGTCTTGTCGTCGGAATTTGACTATTGAATTAGGGCGACATCATCATCGGCCCTCGTGCGATGGGTGGGAGTTCCCCCTGTTTCGATATTGATGCCTACGGGCTCTTCTATCTGCAAACGTGGCTGCGGAACAGGGTGTCGTGTGCGTTGGTGTCGCAGCAACTGACTGGTCAGTTTGAAAAGCCGACCACATTCTTCGCATGGACGCTTGGGTACACACACACATACACACATGCATACACACACAATATGACTATTCACATGCAGGACATGAGCTAGAGCTTCTGGACATGGACCTGATAGAAGTCCGGAATGGTGGAACATTCGTAAACATCCGGGCACTTTTACATCCGGGGACTTTTACATCCGAAGAGACACGGAAGTGCCCGAACATGATACCAGCTAGCGTGCTATAAAAGGGAAGCGGCCTGGCCGTTTCATCAGACACTCTGTCAGCCACCAAGATGTTCACTTGTACTACGTGCTCGAAATCATTCACTCGTCTGCACGACTTGCGCCGCCATGAGGCTACCAAGCACGAAGGAACCGCCCGGTATAACTGTACGATATGTACACTGTCGTTTCAGCGCCCGGATCATTTACAGCGCCACGCACGTGCACGCCATGAAGTACCCAAGCGTCCATGCGAAGAATGTGGTCGGCTTTTCAAACTGACCAGTCAGTTGCTGCGACACCAACGCACACGACACCCTGTTCCGCAGCCACGTTTGCAGATGGAAGAGCCCGTAGGCATCAATATCGAAACAGGGGGAACTCCCACCCATCGCACGAGGGCCGATGATGATGTCGCCCTAATTCAACGGTCAAATTCCGACGACAAGACCTTGGGCCAGATTTTGTACGACGTGGAGGGCAAAGTACACTTCGTGGACGAAGCCATAAATGTTCCCAGCGATCTGTTACACGAAGAACATCCAGTGAGTGACATTTATCGGCGCCATTGGCCCATGATCCGGCACTGTTTCTACCGTCATCGCCCTATTCAAGATGTCTACAATTTCCGACTGACTGACCTCACCCGACTACGCAACTACGTGGAAGCCATCTTCAATGACCAAGCTACGTCCTTCAAATTAAAGCTGGCGTTTGGCTATGTGCTGCAGCATGGAGACAGTCAAGTCGATATTTTTTACCCGAGCAGTAACATCCGGGTATTTGACCAACCGTTTACAAGCACATTAACCACAGTGTCCGCTAGAGACAGTGGAAAACTGGACACCGTGGATCCCCGGAATAGGCCATGCGCGCCCCAACACCAAGTGGACAGTGGAGAATGTGACCAATGTTACGTTTTTCGTTACCAAGCTGACCGACCACTCCCATCGGCTGAATGCGTCACTCATGCACTGATGAATACCATAACATGCCGTACATACTCTATATGTCTACATGTTGATCGTTGACAGTACGGAGGTGACCGAAGAGACACGGATGTTACCGAAGATGTCAAGGCTCGGCCCTCGACTTGGGGATAGTTGAACTGAGTGTGCTAAAAATAGATCACCAGCTAGCGTGCTATAAAAGGGAAGCGGCCTGGACGTTTCATCAGACACTGTCAACCACCAAGATGTTCACTTGCACAACTTGCCAGAAGCTGTTTACTCGTCTAGATAATTTACGACGCCACGAGGCCTCCACCCACAACGATGCTCGGTATACTTGTACAACCTGCGCACGGTCATTCAATCGGGTGGATCATTTACTGTGCCACGAACGCTCATTCCACGAGGGCGCGACGGAACAATGTAACGGTTGTGGTCAACTCTTCAAACGACGCAGTCAGTTGCTGCGACACCAACGGTTGATTCATGCCCCGGTACCATGGCATGTGCGACAACTTCCTATTGAAGAGGAGCCGCGGAAGGTCAGACCTAGTGAAGATGAGCCCGGGGAGACGAATGCCACTGGTGATGCGATGAAGGAGAGCCCGTCTATACCCACAGTTCAGAGCCTGGATATCCAGCCGGACCCCACCGTTACGGTTTCGATTACAAGCGTCTAGTCCGTCATTCATAATCCAGCCGTCGTCCATTAGAGAATATCCGCGTCCATAATCCAAAGACCTATTCCATTTCCATATAACAGTATTAGCACCAAATTCAAAAAGACAAAAGTATACATAAACATAGGCTTGTTTCCTGCAAGAGAGAAGCGGTCAACAATTTTCAATGATGCCGGCAAGACATCATGATGTTCCAAAATATCAAATCCGTATCGCTGATCAGTATTCGTAATCCATAATATTCGTTATAGAGTCGTCATCTAAAAATGATGTACCTCAGTCACGCTTTGATTGTGACTGTTCATATGAGTACCATGAGGATCTTGAAGTACATGGGCTCATACGGCCCCTAGCCCCGGGTTAAGCGGAATTAGACACATGTTACGAAACGTAGCCCCATAGATCTTGCACGCTACGTTCGTATTTTGCTATCAGCATGCGATATGTATCGCCAAATTTGAGAAACTTTGAGTGGAGGCGCTTGGTGGAATAGCCCTATTTTATAAGTTTCTGCAACAATGTTTTGTGACGTTGATTAAAATCATCACATTTAACACAGGATCTAGCAAATGCTACTAAGCGAGATATGTATACGCCATATGCAGGTCCCACTGGAATATTACTATCCAGAAAGGAATAGTTTACGATGTCGAAATTGTAATCATCTCTTTTGTCATAAAGTCGACGAGAGAGAATGCCCGCTGCATTTTTATAGAGGTAGAGATCTAAATAAGATGTGCCTGATTCGAGTCATATGATTCGAGTCATACGCCTGACAACATCGAACATTTTCTGGACGAGCCCATAAATGTTCCTAGCGATCTCTTACAGGGCGCCCATCCAGTGAGTGACATCTATCGGCGCCATTGGTCCATCATACGGCACTGTTTCCATCGTCATCGCCCTATTCAAGATATCTACAATTTCCGATTGACCGACCTCGCCCGTCTACGTAGCTACGTGGAAGCCATCTTCAAAGATCAAACTACGGCCTTCAGATTGAATCTGGCGTTTGGTTATGTGCTGCAGCATAAGGAGACAGTCCAAGTCCGATACTTTTACCCGAGCAGTAACATCCAGGTATTTGACCAACCGTTTACCATCATTAACCGAGTGTCGCTAGAGACGATGCTGGAGAAACTGAACACCGTGGATCCCTTGGAATGGGCCCAACAACAACGCCCCAACACCAAGTGGACAGTGGACAGTGTGACCAATGTTGCGTTCTTCGTGACCAATCTGACCGACCAACCCATCGGGTGAATGTATTCACCCATGCACTGATAGATACTCAGAATGCACAAGTAACTATCTGAGGATATGTTGCCTCAACGGTATCCTGGGCTGCCCGACGATGATTAGAATAAACGGTTCAAAGCGAACATGGCCGAAGATGGAACTTTCTGAAATGAAGACTTCTGATTGGACAAGAATACGTCTAACGGACAGAACGAATATGACAGATGCAAATGGTGGCCTCTGATTGGACAAGAGTCTTCTTGAATTGTAACACCAAGTGGATAGTGGAGATAATGACCAATGTTGCGTTCTTCGTGGTTAAACTGACCACCACCCCCATCGGATGAAAGTATTCACCCATGCGCTGATAGATACTCAGAATGCGCAAACAACTATCTGAGGATATGTTGCCTCAACGGTATCCTGGCCTGCCCGACGATGATTAGAATAAACGGTTCAGATGGCACTTTCTGAAATGGAGACTTCTGATTGGACAAGAATACATCTAACGGACAGGAACGAATATGAAACATGCAAATGGTGGCCTCTGATTGGATAAGAATCTTCTTGAATTGTAAATATACCCAACGCGGCTCCCCCAGCGTGGGTATGATGTAACATTGGGAAGAATAAACTATATGAAAAAAACTTCTTGTTGTTGTTGTTCTCTCATGTGTCATCCTTGTTGTTGTTGCTGTTGTTGTTCTCTCTCTGGTCTATATCATGGCGTTATGTTAGAGTGTTAAGGTGTAACGACGGGCGTTGACGGGCATCACTGCATTTCGAAGAATTAGTGACAATTCCATGGAATATCAGAGCTTCTGAGCTATTTCACCAGGGCGTTGAAACATTAAGAATGGTGTTGGTGGGCGTTGCTACAAGATGACACCTCACACGGTCTATTTGGAGCGCGTATGGTCCATATCTACACCAAATAACATCCTTCACTGCTAAAAAATGCCCACTTTCGCTACAACTCGTACTGATGACGTCACCAATGACGTCACAGATGCTGTAAATATCCCTCAAATCGGGGTCTATACTCCGAGAGCTACAACATGACACATCCCATGACGCATTCGCAACGCGGATGGTCCATCTCTACACCAAATACCTTCCTGTACTGACCCAAAAGGCTCACTTTCGCTAATACTCCTACTGATGACGTCATCGATGACGTCACAGATGACGGGAACATCCCCGAAATCGGAATATACACCCCGAGAACTACAAAATGACACCTCCCAGGACGCATTCGGACCAAGGATGGTCCATCTCGACCCCAAATACCTTCCTTCACTGCCCCAAAATGGCCACTTTACTTACTACAACCAACTGCGCATGCGCAGATTGACGCGACTTGCATTTAAAAACACACCATTCTGACTGTACCCCACGCAAGCTTCACATTGATACCTCACACGACCCATTCGAACCGTGAATAGCCCATCTCTAACCCAAACACACACCCACATACCCCCCAAAATGCCTACTTTCTATACTACGGGCCAGGCTGCGCATGCGTAGACTATTGAACACGGACGAACCATTAGTGTAGTCAAGTGCTCCTCCACGAGAGCTTCAAAATAAGACCTCACTCGACCCCATTGGACCATTAGGGACTCACCTAGACTCCAACATGTCCACCCCGTATGGCCCTATACACCCATAGCCATGCAGTATAGGCCTATGGGCCTACCCAGGTCTCGGTGACTTTTTTC
Organism: Hanleya hanleyi; assembly: GCA_036873755.1. NCBI lineage: Eukaryota > Metazoa > Mollusca > Polyplacophora > Lepidopleurida > Hanleyidae > Hanleya > Hanleya hanleyi. The sequence continues at coordinate 67,955 of JAVTVY010020759.1, forward strand.
AAAAATTTCACCAATTCGCTCCGGGACACTTCCTATCGTGTTCTAAATGACGAGACGTGAAAAACAAATCCAAACAACCCTACCGCAAATGTATAGAAGTAGGTTTCTCAGGGGACAAACATTGATCCTATACCCCCAGTATGGACTATATGGGTCTTCTCCAGCATACAATGCGCCCTAGATACCAGAAATAACAAAACACATCATTGCGGGCGTCGTGCGTCATGAACGAACCGAAGAATTTATTATCACAACACAAGAACCCCACCCCCCAAAAAAAAATATTTTAGCAAAAACACATACATATCAAACTCAATCACAGGCACTTTATAGCCTTCCAGGCACTCATGGCCTACCGATCAGTCTCTCAATGCTGATTAGATATTCTCATGGCTTCTTAGCCTATCAGGCTCTTATGCCTACCAGGTATTCTCATGGCTCCGCAGCCGATCAGGCTCTTGTGGCCTACCAGGTATTCTCATGGCTCCGCAGCCTGCCAGGCTCTAATGGCCTACTAGGTATTCTCATGGCTCCGCAGCCTTCCAGGCTCTAATGGCCTACCAGGTATTCTCATGGCTCCACAGCTTTCAAACTTTATGGCCTACCACGTATTTTCATGGCTCCGCAGCCTACCAGGCCTTATGGCCTACCGGCCCATTATATTAACTTCGTATGCACATATTGATCAATGAAAACACTCATGTAAGGCTTTTGTGACCTTAAAAGCACAGGGGCACATACATGAAACATATATAGAATTTATTCATATACTATACCGGCAACAAAAACTTTTAATGCTATTACAAATAATTTTATCAAAAATGTTCTTCGGGTTCGCGACACACACGAGAATGAACATTATACATCATACTCAACCTTATATATGCTCCCTTATGACAACAACTCACTGTACAACACCCGCCAGTAGTATATACTCACACAAGCTGTACTTATAACAACACATGCCCTACGTAAAACAACATAGACCCCCTGGTATCTTCGTGCAGTGGAGAAAGAAATTTCCAATTAATTCGAGCCCTCAAACATAGGAAATTATATTTCTCCAGCATACAATGCGCCCTAGATACCAGAAATAACAAAACACATCATTGCGGGCGTCGTGCGTCATGAGACTCAAAGAAAGGGTATAGAGAAACTAAAGGCCAAGAGATAAAGATACTTGCGATCTCTTATCTAGGCTATCTTTTATATAACCATCCTTTGCACTTTCACTTTTCCAACGACCGTGTCGCTTAAACATCCTATCTGATATACCGTTATTGGCGGCGGCTGTCGCTCCACCGGCTCTTAAACTATGAAGCCCATACGCTTTTACATTTAGTACAAAAGGCGTAAAAGCCTCAAAAAATATTTCTCTCAGACGAGAATATGACAGAGGTGTATCTGGCTTCCGCAGCTTATAACCTGAATTGCATTTTGTAACTCCACGAAAAATAAATTCTGCTGAATCGTCAGCCACAGCAGCCATGCGCAGATAAATCAACAAATTTTCTACGGGACATAAATCAGTCCCAGTTTTCCCAATCAACAGCCATGCTCCATCTCTATACATATCAGTCTTGGACTTCTCAATAAACAAATACATGTAAGTCTGGCATATAACAATGTCACAACGTCTTATGTACAATAACTCAGCAGATCTCAAAAAGCCTGCATATGCCAATAAAATCATTGCAATCATTCTTTGATCCGGTAGTATATTATTTACAAATCTCGCATCATAAACTTTGCGTATCAAATAAATGTCAATGGGTTCCTTTTTCACAACAGGCCGAGACAACTTTCTCTTTGCTGCCTCTAACACGTTCTTAACTAAAGTATTGTCTGTAGGTGACGACACACCCAGCATATTATGTACATAACGAATACTATAGAACGCCGAATTAACGGTACTAAAACACTCGGATCTTTGACATACTACAGTCAAATACAAAGCGCAATGTAACGGTGAAACCGGCAAATCAAGGGAAATACCGTTATCTCCCGCCCATTTTTTCCAGGCCGCAAAACCGTTTAGATACTTCTTGCTCGTAGATTCCGCCCGAGCCTCAATTAACAAACTGGCCAAACTATCAACAGTATCACGAAGATGGGCTGGTAATTCCTTGATTTGCTCTCCAATAACCCCGTTCAGCATATCTACAAAACACCAGAAGAAAATCATGAAAAATCAATGTTGAGTGCTAACACGTTGAAATAGAGATCATTGACACCAAACAATCCCCCTGAAATTCGACTAGGCACATACGCCTCTTTTGCTCGGGGTAAATAATGATATTCCTTAACTTCCGGAATAAATTTTGATCCCTGGCACAGGAGTGGCCAAAAACTTGCCGAATACCATTGAGGCACCACAAGAGTACCCACTGCTTTACAGTAGCTCATATGTTTCAAAACTCTACTTATCAAATAAACAGGTGGCACTATCCAATTCCTCTCATTTCCCCAGTCAACCGTGAAAGCATCTACACTCTCACATCCAGGGTTCCAATATCTTGAACAGAATCTCAGGGTCTTGCAGTTATAATAGCTAGCAAACCTATCCACCGTATGCGGTCCCCAAAGCTCATCGAAATACTCAAAAACGTACAACGCAACACCCCAATCGTCATGATCTACAATTTTGCTCAAATAATCAGCTTTTTCGTTATCAGATCGTGGAATCCACTGCATCTCTAGACATATCTGCTTAGGTATACATATATCAAAAATAGACATAGCAATCTGCTGTAACTCAGGCTTCATACTGCCCTTTTCCACAATAGATGTTACATTCATGTTATCTGAAAACCATTTAACTCGTTGAGATTTCAACAAACAAACAAAACTGTCTAGAATCAACGCCACAGCTTTCAACTCGCGCCAAGTCGAACTGCGCTCAGCTTCGGTCGCATTCCACTGTCCATGTGAAAACGCCCCATCAACCTCCACACAATAGCCCCCAAATCCCGTCGCACTGGCGTCTGAATATACTATCCTAGAAGTAGAAGTACATGCAACAATAGGCTTTGACATATTGACACGAATATTCTGACGCCAGAACTCTAATTGTTTCATACTGGCTAAAGACATTGGAATTTTACTATTCCAGCTGGCCGCCATAGCTATGTCTATACTCAAAGCTTTTGTCATAAGCTGACAGACTGAACCCATGACTAACTTCATTGATATAATCTGTCCTACCACGGAGGCAACTTCGCGTACATTTTTTGACTGAAATTTGTTATATAATAATTTTACAAGACTGTTTTCAGCTTTGACTATCTTCCTTTCGGGAATCGTCAGAATCATAACTCTGGTGTCTGTACCTAGACCTAACCACTCGGTTACTTGTAACGGCGACCAGGTTGATTTCTCAACTTTAGGTACGAAACCAGATAAAATAAGGTCAGTTTTTACAGATCTAGACCATTTTGCCGCCTCAAACTCTGTCTCGCCAACAATCAAACCATCGTCAATGAACAGAAGAATTTTAATACATTCTTTTCGCCATTTTTTAATGAGTTGTCTGGTGATCTTTGTGTAAACAAACGGCGCCGTGCATAGGCCAAACGGTAAGACAAGAAATTTGTAATAATGCTTTTCTCCGTAATCATCACACCAGGAAAAACCAAGAAACTTAGTGTGCCCTTCATATATATCGACGTGATGATATGCCGAGTGAATATCAAAAGTCACCAGCCAACTATTTCTTGAAATATACATCAGTGCAGTCCGCCAATCTTCATATTTTACAGACTGTTTTACAACATGTTTGTTAACTATACTCAGATCTAGAATAAGCCTCTTTTTACCCGAAGCTTGGGTAGCCACAGATAACGGATTAACAACAACTGGCTTTTCCATACATTCTACTACAAGTCCTTTTTTAACAAGATCATCGATCGCTGAAACAACAAAATCTCTATGACGTACAGCAGATAAATTATTTCTAATCTCCATAGCAAAAGGGGTCGTATAAAACGGAATTTTGTAGCCATTTTCCACTATATCAACAATGAAGTCTATAGCTCCTATATCTCTCCAAAACTGACTGCGCTCTTTAAGCCTTCCCTTGACTATGATTTCGCTCATGCCTTCCTCATATTCAAAATAATCGTGAGTAAGATTGTCAGTAGATAATGTTTCAGAACCGTTATTTTCAGATTTATAACAAATCGTTGAATCAGTCTGAACAGAGCACTTAACTGATAGTCCTTCTTTACTGGGCAGTTGTTGACGGGGCTCTAGCACCTCTGGGCAACTGGGGGTTGACGCCGACGAATGGACAGTCCTTCCTCCAGTGCGAGAATTCACCGCATTGATAACACGAGCCTGATCGACCGACACCCCCTCTCCAGCTGCTCCGAAAGGACTGCTCCCCACTACCGCCAGCAAAAGGAACAAAACTCCCATGTTGCCTAGTCGTTGTTGCCACATGCTGCATTGGCGCAGGCGTGCGCCAATTAGACCTCCCATATCCATGAGACCTGGCAGATCTCGTTCTCTTGGCCCGCATCTTCCGGGTCGCTCGTCCCTCTGCTCGGTAAATTCGCTTCTCGTCGTCCGAATCGTCTGCCAAATCATTTATGACATATTGGTTGACGGTCTCCCAACCTGCTTCAGACGAATCAGCTATTTTGATAAGCTTATTGCGCTGATTAAGCTTCTCCGTCGTTTGTTCAATCAACTCAAGTGCGTAATCAGTCTTTTTATAGCTTAATGCCCATTTGATTTGGGTCATCTGCTCCAACACCTCAGAGTTAAAGTTATAATTCCGTTTGTTTCCTTCACGCTTCCAGGAATACTCTTTTTCCGCCTTGAATTTTTGAACCTCTCTAGACGTTTGGGCAAATTCTTCACTCAGTCTAGCTAATCGGTTCTCTACCGATGCTTCGATTTCCCGTTTTGAGTCCTCAACTTTCCGCAGAATCAAATCGAGCTTATCGCCGATCGGTGTGGACCTATTTTCGTTGTCGGACATAATTCTTGCACTATAGAGTCGGCTTCAAAATGTTCTTCGGGTTCGCGACACACACGAGAATGAACATTATACATCATACTCAACCTTATATATGCTCCCTTATGACAACAACTCACTGTACAACACCCGCCAGTAGTATATACTCACACAAGCTGTACTTATAACAACACATGCCCTACGTAAAACAACATAGACCCCCTGGTATCTTCGTGCAGTGGAGAAAGAAATTTCCAATTAATTCGAGCCCTCAAACATAGGAAATTATATTATATGGGTCTCTGTGACTTTTTTCAAAAATTTCACCGATTCGCTCCGGGACACTTCCTATCATGTTCTAAATGACGAGACTAAGAAAACGAGACCCCACAACCCTACCGCAAATGTATAGAAGTACGTTTCCCAGGGGACAAACATTGATCCTTTACCCCCAGTATGGGACTATATGGGGCTATATCGTACTTTTTCAAAAATTTCACCGATTCGTGCCGGGACACTTCCTATCATGTTCTAAATGACGAGACGTGAAAAACAAATCCAAACAACCCTACCGCAAATGTATAGAAGTACGTTTCCCAGGGGGACACACATTGATCCTATACCCCAGTATGGGACTATATGGGGCTATAGCGTACTTTTTCAAAAATTTCACCGATTCGCTCCGGGACACTTCCTATCATGTTCTAAATGACGAGACTAAGAAAACGAGACCCCACAACCTATACCGCAAATGTCGAGAAGTAGGTTTCCCAGGATGGTCCTATACTCCCCATACCCCATATAGGCGTTTTCACGTAATTTAGAATAAAGTCCGTGTTTCGTATTTTTTCAGGAAATTTTTTACATACACCCACCCTGGAACTAGGGGGAGATAACTCTATTGGTAGGCAAGCCCCGTTAAGCCCGGCGACCTATATACCCCCATACGCCATATAGGCATTTTCCCAGATTTTTCGATAAAGTCCGTGTTCTGTTTTTTTTCAGGAAAAATTTTACATGCACCCACCCCATTGCCTGGATGCCCCTTCACCTAGGCTTCACAGGGATACCTCATACAACTCCATCGGCCCATTAGGGGCTGTCCTAGATCCCAAAACGTCTATTTCCATACCCTTTTCCCACATTTCCCTGTCTGGAATGGTGACAACGCTCGAGCCGCTAGTCCAGTCATATGCCCCTTCATGAATGCTTCACATGGATACCTCATACAACTCCATTGGACCATTAGGGGCTCCCCTAGCGCCAAAACGTCTATTTTCATACCCTTGGGCCACCGCGCATGCGCAGAATGCCGATAGTTCAACCCCACACCCAGCCCATCAGATGCCCCTTCACCTAAGCTTCACTTTGATACCTCACTCGACCCCATTGGACCATTAGGGCTCCCCTAGCTCCAACACGGCTATTTTCATCACCCTTGGGCCACCGCGCATGCGCAGAATGACGCCGCCAGCTCTAATCCCACACCCAGCCCATTAGATGCCCCTTCACCTGGAAGCCACTTTGATGTTCTCACTGGTCCCCATCGGACCATTATTGGCTTCGCTAGCTCCCAACACGGCTATTTTCATACCCTTGGGCCACCGCGCATGCGCAGAATGACGCTAGTTCAACCCCACACCCAGCCCATCAGATGCCCCCTCACATAGGCTTCACATTGATACAGCACTCGACCCCACTGGACCAGTAGTAACTCCCCTAGCTCGAACACGTCTATTTCCATACCCTTGGGCCACCGCGCATGCGCAGAATCTCGATAGTTCAACCCACACCCAGCCCATCAGATGCCCCTTCACATAGGCTTCACTTTGATACCTCACTCGACCCCATTGGATCATTAGTGGCTCCCCTACATCCCAACACGTCTATTTCCATATCCTTGGGCCACCGCGCATGCGCAGAATGCCGATAGTTCAACCCCACACCCAGCCCATCAGATGCCCCTTCACGAATGCTTCACATTGATACCTCATACAACTCCATTGGACCATTAATAGCTCCCCTAGCGCCAAAACGTCTATTTCCATACCCTTGGGCCACCGCGCATGCACAGAATGCCGATAGTTCAACCCCACACACAGCCCATCAGATGCCCCTTCACACAGGCTTCACATTGATACCTCATACAACTCCATTGGACCATTAGTAGCTCCCCTAGCGCCAAAACGTCTATTTTCATACCCTTGGGCCACCGCGCATACGCAGAATACCGATATGTCAACCCCACACCCAGCCCATTGGATGCCCCTTCACATAAGCTTCACTTTGATACCTCACTCGACCCAATCGGACCATTTTATCTAGGGACTACTTTTTCTCCGCGGAAGCTTTTTCCCGAGACCGAATCACCGCCAAAAACCGCGGCCAAACCGCATCACCGCGGATGAATACATCCTGAATACATCCCCTGCAGCAATTGGAACTCTCCTGGATTGGAGGTAGCTTTTGGTCATCCTGCCGGAACTATACTGCACTTGACCTCTGTGACCCTCCCGTGACCTCCCTAATATGCAAATTTTTGAGGTCAATAGGACTCAATTTATGTAGACCCTACTACTGAGGATCATCGATAAATTAAAGATGGCGACCACGTGAGGTACCAGAAAAGTGATTTTTGCGTCATATTTCTGGAAAATGTCTGCTTTTCCGCAATGAAAAGTGGACAAAACTATTTTATTTCACATCGCATTAATATTTACTAATTTATCATGCAGTATTTGTGAAGAAATTGCATAAATAAAAAATTCGGAAAATCTGACCGAAAAATCAACCAAAAATGTCGTTTTTCAGAAAGACGCCACTGTGACGTCATCGAAGCGGCCATCTTTTTATTTTTATTTTTTACATTTTCTGGTAGAGCTTGACCCAAGGGTATGGTGTGGTAAGTTTCAGCCCACTAGCTCAATGATTAAGAAGAATAATTATGGGGGGGGGGGAGGCGCATCCCCCCCGCAGGCCAGAATACGTCCCAAAAAACCAGGCCTGATAGGGTATAAGTCTACAGACAAATAGGTTTATTATGCTTATATATTGTTAAACAAACAAGACGCTTGAACCAGACACTTATCCAATCACAGTCACGTGCTACCGTTAACAATTTACTACCGTTATTGGGTGACTTGTTTCTTTTCAAGAGCCCACCTGCTTTTGCGAATATTCATTTATCTCTATACCAGAACGTAAGCTTTACATTTATCATATAAACAAGTTCAAATTGCTCCACGTAGTTTTAATTTATTCATAAGAATTGAAGCCAGTTGAGAATGACACAGACGCGTTGCGAGATATCTCTTCCAATTCGAAATGGGTCTCAGGTTTATTGTCAGCAAACTACCAGCGGCCAGGGACAGTCAGCATTCGGTCAAGGTTACTAAATACTCTCTGCATTTAGCACTTATTGAGCTCCACATACAAACGCTATTCGAAACTAAGATTTAGCCAGGACATCACACACACCAAAAACTGGAATATGGACATATACTTTATGGCCTAAACATGCATACATGTACTATACACTGAAAATGATCAGCTGTTAGTTCTAAAATTGATTATTACCAACCTATAAAGATTGCCAGATATATGCAATTCTCATAAAATATAGAGGACTTCAAGTCTTCAAAACGCACATTTTACGTATCTCCCCTACCGCAAGTTTATTATTTATCTTTTTATCTCCTATGATATAAACTGAAAGTGCTTGTTGCGAGCTCTGTTTTAATTATTCATACAACCAAACTGTTTAGTTGATAGTAAACTACAGAAACAAAATCCGGCCCAAGTAACACTGACATAAATGCTAGATTATTCAGATGATATAGGCAGTGCCTGGTTGTATTCAGGGATAAGGGAACTGGACGATACCGTTTCTTGATTGCATCCTAGACTATGATATTTAAGCAGAAGAAAAGCGACATGGGAATGGGTTTGACCATGTATACTCACAATTTATCCAAAACTAAAATTACGAAGAGAATCAATGTATTAGATAATACGAGCGTTGTGTGTAAGATTTATGGCGTTAGGTTTCGTAACTTGCGTCTAATTCCGCTTACCCCCCCGGGCTAGGAGCCGTATGATCCCATCTATTTTAATAGCCCAATTCGGGAAAAAGTTTTATTCAAACCCCGTTCCTTCTCATTCACCAAACGCTATATGTGGATAATCGCTATATATATGATGCAGTGAAGGATATATCCTCCTTCACTGGATTTGAAGGAAACTACAGATAACCCTGCAGGCACATCATATTTAGACCTATATCTCTATAAAAATGAAGCGGGCCTTCTCTCTCGTCGACTGTATGACAAAAGAGATGATTACAATTTCGACATCGTAAACTATCTCTTTCTGGAAAGTAATATTCCAGTGGGACCTGCATATGGCGTATACATATCACGCCTAGTAGCATTTGCTAGATCTTATGTTAAATGTGACGATTTTAATCAACGTCACAAAACATTGTTGCAGAAACTTATAAAACAGGGCTACACCACCAAGCGCCTCCACTAAAGTTTCTCAAATTTGGCGATACATATCGCATGCTGATAGCAAAATACGAGCGTAGCGTGTAAGATCTATGGCGTTACGTTTCGTAACTTGTGTCTAATTCCGCTTAACC
>JAVTVY010020760.1:0-81174 GCA_036873755.1 Hanleya hanleyi
ATATAAAAGTTCCCCACTAAATATCGGAACACTTATTTACAGTTTCACAGCTGTTATGCCGCATATGAGCATAACAGTGCCTTTTGGCATAATACTCGAGTTTAGAAAGATATCACGTCCGAGCTCTGGACAACAGTCACCTATTTGGTGGTATAAAAGTCTATTTTGTGTTATAAATATAGTCTTTGCCTTTGTGTATATCAATTAGATTTTTTGTCATATAGTCTATTTCTTGCACCCATCGCCACAGAATACCGGAACAACTATAATTACAGTTGCACACACGTTATGCCGCATATGAACAAAACAGCGCAATGTGGCATAATTATTGAATTTCGAAAGAGTTCACATCCGGGATCTGGACAACATAGGTAGAACATCTGGCCTGGGATGGGGAGAGTGTGGGCTGCCACATCTTTTCATCACAGCTCTGGAACGATGAGAACAAGAGAGCGTAAACTTTCTGACTTTTCCTCCAACCTTATTTGGAGACTATTCGCATATCCTATTAGACTGTAGGACTCTCTGTTGAATCAAGATATTAACAGACAGTGTCTGCGTACTGTTCCAGCTGTCTCCCCTTCAGTGATTGGTCATTCGACCCCGCCATTTTAAACTAAGACAAGCATTCTCATTGGATCAGTATTTATAGGTGCCACCCCAATCTTCATACACAACCACGTGACTCTCATTTGACCGATGACGTAGCGAAGCCTCGTTTTCGATTTCAAAAAAAGCCGTCTAACCTGGGAAAATGTTGTTGTTGCTGCATCAGCCAGACATTGGCCCTCCGTAAAAGGGTCCAATACTATAGGCTACATATCCTAGGTGTAGAGAATCATGGAAAAACTCCTCACAAGGTAATTTCTTTCATTTTTTCGCAATTTTCTTGTCTACAATGTCATGAAAGTAATTTATTCTGCCAAAACTAATTATTCTCTATCATATTATCTATTTTTTGAGAGAAAATACTGAAAAATAATTATTTCGAAAAATGGCTTCCGAAAAGATGACGTTTTTGCATTTTCTTGTAGATCTTGATCGAAATGCGCCGCTGTTCCACCCCCCAGTGGGACAGCCTCACAGTCGCCCAGATATGATATGGCTAAGAAGAGGTCCAAAAACTAATGCAAAACGAGGCTATGACGTAGGTAAAATATCTTCTGCGTACAGTTCGCCTTCCATAAGAAGTGAAGTCTTGGCGAAAATAGACCACTTTTGCTTCGTCACGGTGTGCAATCTGTGGTCTGGCCATCTTCTTTGGCGAAAATAAAACACTTTTGCTTTGTTTATATTTCAATGGTTAATGGTTCGATGGTTGACAGACGAGATTTATTCATAGACGTTCACCTTTACAACCGATGACATCTTCTTTAACGAAGATAGACAATTTTTGCTCTGTTGTTTTTTGTTTTTGTTTTTGTTTTTTTTCTTGTTTTTTCTCCATCAGTCGAAAGCGGACTGAAACGCTAAAAAGCGGGAATTCGGTTCCAGATACTAATTATACAATAAATATAACAAGTTATAACGATAAACCTGCATATACAGTACTTCGACGGGAGCATTCTATGGTGATATATCGAGCTATACATCCTTTTCTTATTTCTTACTTTTTCTTTCGTCGCCAAAATTTGTTATTAGCGCAGTCTATTTTGCGCAGTCTGTTTCAAATTGGCGATCAAGATCGAACGTAAATTATTTTTGTGGACGACGGCTGCACACTGACTACTGAATGTGGGATTTGATGCCCATACTGGCGGCCTAGCACACCGACACCATTCATTACAAACATAGTTCATGCATTCTCATTTGAATTCTTTAACCGCTAAAGAAAGATACATCGAGGTTAAGCAAACACCAGTTGCATTGAATTGAAATGTATCTTTCCCCTTGCTTGATATTCCGGACAGTGTAAATACTGAAATAAAAGGCGAGAAGAAACAAAACCGTCTTCAATGTGTGCTCAGTAGATATCGTTCAGTACAGCCATTAAATAAGGCACGCCAATCATTCTCTGAAATGTCACTGAGATATATAAATATATATTAACATTAATATGCATAGGTATGGTCTTATACAGAAGAGTGATGCAGAGGTTAGGATTATTCTCTACCATAGCGTATACAGTCGCTATAGAGCTGAAATAGTTATAAAGAGTAGTTACGCGCGCTTCGGTAACATAGGGAAAACTGCCTTCGGTTAGTAAAGCAAAGTTCTACAATGAAGGTGTTTTTACAGACAAACTACCAAGATTATTATTGTTAACGCTCAGAGTCAAAAGCGACGTAGAACAGCCCCGACGGACGTTTGAAATTGAGCTTTCGTCTGCCTTCTTCGTATACGTTTCAGTATGGATTTTCTAATATACCGATATCTAAACTATTATTTTAGTTCAAGGTGCCATATTTTAGATATATTAATAAATCCATGCTGAAACGAAATCTGATTAAAAGCAGATCTCAAAAAAACGCTCCCCATCTTACCATGTCGCTGATTTAAGATCTGAGACCAAGACCCGGGTTCCCGTGTCCAAACAGGACTTTCGGCGAATCAAGGTCACGCATCTGACCCGTCTCATTTTGCAACGAGCGGGCGACAGGTGTACAGTATATGTAAATCTCATCTCATATTTTTAGCTTGTTTCATTAGATTTATTGTTTATTCTCTAGAAATCATCATGATATTCGATTCACATTAATAGAATTTAGATAAATCGATCAAATTCAAGAGAGATTTCTCTCTTCATAATATCTCGAGGACAGCCAGTCTTCCCCACGTAGTTATGGTCTTGTCTTTACATTTTCAAACACGGAAACGGCGGGGGGGGGGGGGCGGGGATGTTGTTCCCAGAGCTACATGAGCGACAAGTATAGTTGGGGAGCGGTTTCTGTAGATCTGGATTTAATCAGACTGGTTAAAACGTATAGGAAAAAGCCAAAAACAGACGAAAACCCAATTTCAAAGATCAGTCGACGCTGTTTTACGTCACTTTTGACTTTGAGCGTTAACAATATTAAAATTGGGTATATTTTTTGGACTGGCAATACATTAAACTATAGCTTTTCGTGCAGTTGATGCATGTATTATTTGTACTGCATTTGTATAATTGTATCTATGCAACCAATTTTTACATATATATATATATGCCATGCAAGCAAAGTGTTATGTATATCTGGTATGCAATGCAAACCAGGACAGTTTTGGACTGGCGATACTTTAAAGTATTATTTCTCGTACCTTTCATGCATGCATTATCTGTACTACATTCATCTATGTATCTATGCAATCGATTTATATTTAATATAACTCATTCAAGCAAGTTCTTATGTATGTCAAGTTTACAGAAATAGTAATACTACAAAATGTAAGTAAATACATTTTGGGATGCATCTCATACATGCATCTGCAAACCTTAATTTCAACAAATGGCTGACAACATGCGTATAGTGTCTATGAACTGCCAAGGATTGACTGATAACAAAAAAATGTCTTTCACTACATTAAAAAGAAAAAAAATATTCCATTATTTGTTTACAGGATACCGACAGCGATACACAATTTCGAGACATAATAATAATATAATAATAATCTGGCGCCTGGGTAATATAATACAAGCGTCTAGTCCGTCAGTCAATATTCAACCATCGCCCATTAAAGAATTCCCGCGTCCATAATTCAAATACCTAGCCTAGATAACGGCTTTGGCACAAAATTCAAAGAAAAAAAGTCATAGTATACATAAACGTAGTATAGTTTCCTGCAACAGAGAAGCGGTCAACAATTTGCCATGATGCCTGCAAGACATCATCATGTCCCAAAAATAATAAGTCCGTATCGCTGATCAATATTTTTAATCCAAATGATTTGCGTTGTAAATTCGTTATCTAGAGAATGATGTATCTCTGTCACGCTTTGATTGTGACTGTCCAGATGAACACGATGAGCATCTTGAGGTACATATATTCATATGGCCCCTAGCCCCGGGTTAAGCGAGATAACACACTATAGTTACGAAACGTAACGCCATAGATCGCAATAACGATCACCATAACGTACCTCATAAGCCCCTTCTCGCGTCTAAACATTGGGAGATATTAATGAACAATAGTTTTGATTATAAAAGTCCATAAAATAGAAATTGTCCCACAAGGTAATTATATTATTAAATATATGGAAATCTTCGAAGTAACAGTCACGCTTATCAGATGGTATGGTCCCAACACAGGCAAACCGTCATTTTACAACACAATGAATGGAAAAATACAGGAAATCGACAACTCAGTCATTATATGCGGAGAATGGAATTTAGTTCTGAATCCATCAATGGAACTATAAACAGAAAAACAACAAACACAACGCTTGCCAAACTGTACTGAACATGATAAATTACAGTGATATTGTGGATGTTTGGAGAATTCCGCACGAATCTGAACGAAAATATACCTGGAGGCGTAGAAATCCTGGAAAACAAGATAGCCTTGACTTCTTCATCGTCAGTTCTGACATTTTCAATATAGCAACTGATTCGCGGATCGCACCAGGGTATAGAACAGATCATTCAGCAGTAGCAGTGAAATGCAGCTTTAAAATGCATAAAGGGACAGAGGAAAGGGTATTGAAAATTAATTTGTTCATTACTAAAAGAAGAAAAAATATATATTGATATGGTCATCACTAATTAACTACATGTAATTAACCAATCTATAGATGACCAGTCTCCACTACCTTATAATCGCGACCTTATAACCTTCATAATATTGCTAAGCAAGATCTACAATTGTGTACAGATGATCAATTGTTTTTGGACACGTTATAAATGAAAATTGGGGGGGGAGAAATAATTAAATATTCTTAAATTATAATAATAATAATAATTAAAACAAAGAAAAAGATAGACCAGAGAAGGGAAGTAAATTTTGTAACTGAAATGAAAGCACATGTAGGTGAAATACAAAAAAAAGCTACACAAATATATAAGAAACTAAATTGGATATGCTAAATATTGCTAAAAAAAGAGCTAGAATATCTGAGAATAAAAAGATATTGAGTGTATAGTGGATAGAATAAATGCAGACTGAGAGGAATCTGGAGAAATACAGGCATCTAGTCCGTCGTTCAATATTCAGACGTCTTCCATTAAAGAATTTCCGCGTCCATGATTCAAAGACCTAATTCATATAATAACATTCGCACCAAATTAAAAGAATTAATCATAGTTTACATAAAACCAGGCTAGTTTCCTGCAAGAGAGAAGTGGTCAACAGACATCATGATCTTCCAAAATATCAAATCCGTATCACTGATCAGTAATCTTAATCCATATCAAAACCCGACTAAGTATTTAATAAATAAACTAATAACAAGGGTAACCCTCGATGAAAGAAACACATAACACAAATGATATTTTACGCACACAAATTGTTTGTTAAAAGGAATTGAATGTTTAACCGGATTTCAGATTTCTCAAATAACCTCGATCTGAATAGATTAAATGATACAGAATCCAGTAAATTAGAGGGAGCAATAACCCACACCGAGTAAAGCCATGCTTTAAAAAATATGAAAAATCACAAAAGTACAGAACTTGGGTTCCTCTCATAATTCTATAAAGTATTTTAATAGGATATAGGGCATTTCATTTTGAGATCAATAGACTGGGGGTTTCAATGGGTGGAATTATCCATATCTCAGAAACAAGGGGCGTAACATGTTTATCAAAACCAAATAGATCTGAAAAAGTGGCATCCCATTACATTACTTAAAGTTATTTGTAAATTATCCAGTGCATGTATTGCAAATGGATTAAAGACGATACTTCCCTAAATTTTGGTGAATTTTGTTAAAACTGAATCAATTATTCTTCATCAGTATAAATACTTGTGTCATTCAGAATTGTAATTTCTCCTCATTTTTTACATTACATCGTGGTTGTCGGCAAGGAGACCCTACTTCGCCGTATTTTCTTGTATTATGTGCAGAAGTTATTGGCAGTATGATAAGAAATAACAAAAAAATATTAACGGAATAAATATTGATTGATTTACAGCCATGGTTCATTAATATTCATTCATTCAAGTTTGTACTTTTACCATATAACGAACTTAATGGATGAGTGGTTCATGTATACATTTCTCCAATATAGAAAAAGGAACTTTCACAAAGTTTAAAATCACTGACAAGAGATCATGTACAAATTGGTATTTGTCGTGTTATCTCTAACTAGTGTAAGACATATGAATGTTTAAAGTTTGACCTTCTCTTCATAACCCCTAAATTCTACCCAAATTTCGTGTGTGTATATTATGCCACAAGATGTCATTTGAGGTACTCATTTTACGCTGGGGTAATCAGACAGGTGGCGCCACCTGGTGCCAACATAAAATTTTCCATGCAAAACAAAGAGAACTGTATAGAGATTTTCTAAATTTGGTATATCGATAACGTGCCATAATATGTTACTTGATATTCCATTCCGTCCACATACACCCATGGGTTGCGCCAGCTGGAAGCCAACCTAGAAGTTCGTTTTCCAGACATTAAATTTAGAGTGGCATAAGGATTCTTTACAAATTGGTATGCGGATATCATGCCAGAAGATCTCGTTTGCAATCATTTTCCGTACGCATACCAAATAGGTAGCACCAACTGGAGGTCAAGCTAGAAATTTCGTTTCCAGACAAACCTCCGTCGGATTAAAGCCTCATAGCTCCCGCTATTATTATATCGACGATCTTGTCCTTCATTACCGATGTTTTCATGCGTACGTTGTAGGTGTAAGTTTTTGGTAGTTTTCCTGTTTTCGGGCCCGTTATGATTATCATCATAATATTATCATCGCCGGCAGGATCTCTGGGGCTAAGGTAGGTTTCTTAAACTATTTTTCCTCTTCCACATAACCGATGGTCTTCTGAATGCTGTATATAGAAGATGTTCATGCTGATCAAATGATCACATATACAATTACAGCATAACTAAAATGGGTTATTTTCATAAAATTCATTTTGATAAAAATGTATTTGTAGGTGATCAGAAGATCACACCATGCAGGAACACCACGAAGTCTTGCTAAATTGACAACTGTCCGTTTCCCTCTAGCAAGAAATTAGCTTGTGATGATTAAAATTTTCATTCGATTTATTTGGACTATTCACGAGGATATTATAATGTCCAATCTGACGCCTATATAAGCTTTGGCTTTATATAAGCCATGCCGCAATGCATATCCGCCATCTTTGGATCTGGGATGGGTTTTTCTTGGAATTCGGTTATTTCCCATCGCATTTTTTGTTTCATAACGGGCCCGAAAACAGGAAAACTACCAAAAACTTACACCTACAACGTACGCATGAAAACATCGGTAATGAAGGACAAGATCGTCGATATAATAATGGCGGGAGCTATGAGGCTTTAATCCGACGGAGGTTTGTCTGGAAACGAAATTTCTAGTTTGACCTCCAGTTGGTGCTACCTATTTGGTAGCGTGGGAACCCTTGAACAAAGGTTCTTGATTGTATAGCCTTGTGGGACCAGTATGAATGTCGGATCTGACACTATTATCGGCAGCCTTTTTAGCTTTTAGTTATCAACGTTCAAACGACATGAGCAAACGTCTATATAGCGTTTGATGCCAGAGAAATAAACTGCCTTGAGATGATTATCCACGCATCTGTTGACATATACATTCATGAGAGAGCGGATGTAGTTCTACAAAAACGGTTTGCAAAAGTTTCTTGGAATTCATATATGCATTTTAGATGGTCTTACATAATTTCACATATATTTTGTAAATGAAAATTCGAATAAACTATATATTAAACTGAATAAAAATGCATGGCTTATGCAATACTTTTTTATGGTTTTTGGTGCAGCTTTTTGGATTAAATGGCAATATACTTTGGGTTTTAACACGAAAGTGGGTGTGGAACTCCGAGTATCGAGCAAACATTTTGCGACCATGATTTTTATTTAGGCTGGTCGCTTGTATAACATGAAGACTTGCTGTTTCCATCTTTTTTTTTATTGTTCTTAGTCACATATGTATTTAGGGACAGAAGATTTGTAAGAAATGCTTATGCGACTGTGGACATTCATTGCGTGAACATCGACTGGCTACTGAACTTCTTATCTGACGCCTGCAGCCCAACATTATTTGACACCTGCAGCACAAAATCTGACCCCTGCAATCCAACATTGTCTGGCCCCTGCAGCACAAAATATGACCCCTGCAGTCCAACATTATATGAACCCGGCAGCTCAACACGATCAGGCCTGTGTAGACCAACATTATTCGACCCCACAGGGGCATTCCAAGATATTTATATGTGAATGAATGCGTATTTACCAAGCTAGTCATTTCTTTATAGTGTAAACTGTGGGCCCAGGTTTTAGGACTATCCAAACGTGGGATACGTGCATGTACCTAGACTGCATAAAAAAATGCTCAAGTACAGAAGCACTTGTCAATATTTACTCTCCAATCTGTTCAAACATGTCACGTTAAATTGACGCACGTGCGTCATTTGTTACATCAAAATTTAATAAACAGCTTCTTAACGGTTGGCTGCATGCGAATAGACCACACCCGCAAAAAGAAATCCGCGCATTGTGGGTGGAATTTTTGTAAAATAGCATGTGGAACGAAGAATTCTCAAATATTGCATTTACACGTCTTTATGTTATTATATAGGCAAAATACTATGTTAAGTGCTCTGTCGGGAAGGTCTTACAGATTGACGTCGATCGCACAGAGTGTCATTTGGTTACATTAACCTCATTAAGCAGAACGATGAGTCGCAAGAATGAAAACGTAGCTCTTTTCGCCACAGGTAGATAATTTTTCTTGTAAGCCGTATTTTAATTCCCACGGAGTGAGTGACAGTAAATGCAGCAACAAGTCTGATCAAGCAGTAAAGATACACCATTGCAAGGGGACATCTCCAGACTGACATGCGCCCAGTGGTTATCAGATAAAATAAAGTCTGATAGTTAATTGTCACCTTTCAATTATTTCATCTGCCTTCGGATCGGAACAGTTCTACATTTGTGGAGAAGCCTCAGAGACCGTAAGTATCTATATTTATATTCTTATAAGTATCACTGCAAAGTTATTTTAACGGAAACTAAACAGTTTTACTAAAGACTATATTCAAATCAAAATGTAATCCCAGTAGATCTGGAACTATTACTTGCGAAGTCAGGTACTACTAAACTTACGAAAAAAACCAGCAAATGCCCAAGATGGCAACATGACGACAAAAGAACCTCCGGAAACACTGAACAAAATTTAAAATGATAAAAAGTCCTAGTTCGGACAGATTTACCATAGAATTCATAAAATTATTTTATCGGTGATTTTATAACAAACTCTCCGTGACTCAAAAATAAGGGGTGATTACATCCATTCTAAATCTAGGCAAATCTTAAGACCTACTCTAAAATTAGAGAAAAATCTCCATATTGAATGTTTTATACGAATTAGCCTCCTCCACAATAGCTAACCGTAAAAAAGCCCTCACTACGTTCAATAATTAGTGGTGATCAAAATGGTTTCATGTCTGGCAAATGTATAGGAGAGAATGCCATTAACTAGTATATTAAATCATGGTCTACACTGAATTGAAAATCATTCCCGGACTGTTATTGTCAATAGACTTCGAAAAAGCTTTTGATTCCGTGGATTGAGGATAAATACACAGTATAAAAAATGGATAAATATGTTATATCATGGAATAATCTCTTGCGTTATCGTAAATGGATTTGTTTCGGATGTTCTCAAGCTAGGATGGGGTTGGCGTCAAGTAGACCCACTGTCGCCCTATATATTTCTTCTCTGTGCAGAGTTAATAGGTAGGATGATTAAAAATGATAACAACATAAAAGGTATTAGACTGTCCAATACCGAACATATTTTGAGCCAGTATACTGATGAAACGTTCATAATTTTGGACGGAACAGAAAAATCACTAGTAAACGCCCTCGTACTGCTTCGGCACTTCTCGGAAATATCTCGACTAAAAATGAATATTGACAAAACTACTGGGGTATAGACAGAGAAAAAAAGTTCCCATTGGACAGGTAATTGGAATCTAAAATGGAATAGCTCTAGCATTACATGTTTAGCAATAATATTTAATGTTAACCAGGGGTAATGGTGAAGACAACTAAAAACATAAACTTGAGGAAATAGAATTACAATTTAAACAATGGTCCGGAAGAACAGTTACTCTTCTTGGTCGTCTGAATATCTTAAAATTCTTACTGTTACCTAAACATACACATCTATTTACCGTCTTCACCCCTCTCCCACCCCCATCTGATTTTATTAAACACTTGATTCAACTTTTTAAGATACAATACACCGGATAAAATAAGCAGACAAGAAATAATAATCTCTTACAAAAACCGAAAAATAAAAGTTCCAGACATTGCTGACTTCATTAAGTCTTTAAAAATCACCAGCTAACGCAGGATAGTACAATGTAGGGGAAACTGGTCAAGTATTCCCTAACCCTAACCTCTTGTATATATAGAAATCTTAAGACATAGGCCCAACGAGTTTACATAGAACAGCTAAGTAGGTAGACAATTTATTTTGAAAAGATGTGTAATCAGCATGGACAGATTTGCAAGAACAGAATTCTGACAGGACTGAATATGACTTCTCCAGACACTGTATCTGGGAAAATGATATCTAAATATATGGCAGATGTCTATTTCACAAAAACTGTTTAGAATTCAGAGAAAATATGTCAATGATCTAATGGATAATAATGGAGATTTTCATTTCTTCCATACATTTCATGAGTTGTATACGTGTAACATACATTATTTGAGATATTATGATTTAATTTCTTCTTTGAAGAAGTATCACAGTGAATCATTTGGTACGAGTAAATGTAAAAACGATACTGGTCACACTCATACCGAAATCTGTCGAATCACTCATATTAGCTTCTCGAAAAATATGTTTGCCAGATCAATAAAAAACTACAAATGACAAAGAAAATAAAGTCACATCGACTGGTGGAGGAAAATTTATCTAGTTTCATTCAAATTGGGGAGGAAAGTAATCTTAAGTGGTTTCAATATTGACCACCAATTCCGTTCTTCACACAATAGGTTATGTTTCGAAAGATCTATGCACTTTCTCTGAAGAAGATTCAGAAACAATAACCGACCTGTTTTTGGCTCGTAGTATTACCTTGTAGGGCTTACAAGCATTATATTTTTGGAATATAGAGACATGGAATATTTTTGGATTATGGACGCGGATATTCTTTATTGGACGACGGCTGAATTATGAATGACGGACCAGACGCTTGTAATTATTATGGATTGACTTTGAAAAATGTGTATATGAATTACAAATATATTTATAGACTTATATCGGGAAATAATTCTGTTCCGGAATCCAAGGCAAAAGATTATTAGTGTCACCATAGTTTGGTCCAATTTTTACATTTACAGACAAAAGGTTAGAAATCAGAGCGGAAAGTATTTCTGGATCACCGTTGATACTGAATGGCAAATCCGATTATTCTCTCAGTTATATTACACCAGCCCGCTACAACTGAGAGCTTTACTTTTACCGTCAGAATTTGCAATGAGTATAAGCGTCAGTTCTGAGATTTAGGAGCAGTAGCAAAAGAATTTTCTCACAACATGGAAATTAGAAAGGAAAACACGTTTGTGTATTGCAAAAGGGAAGCGGTCACTAGTTTTGAAAGATGAGAGTAAAACATCATGATGTTCTATCTTCACTATCACCGACAAGTATTCTTTAATTCAAACGAATTCCAAAGTCATTATCTAGAGCATGATGTATCTCAGTCACGCTCTGATTCTGACTGCCTATTCGAACACTATGGAGATGTTAACGGTCCTTAACTAACCCCGGGTTATTCGACATTAGACACAAGTTGTATATATGTACACACCATATACAGGCCATTCTGTACATGTTAATTTCAATGTTAATATTAAAATTATCTCTCTTGCTTGTTCACTCAGCATGAGAGGAGCCTTTTTTAGAGGTATAGGTCCAAAAATTATATTAGTGGTTTCCTTCAAGTCCAGTGAAAGGCATGGGGGCATAGCGTCGTAGGCCTAGCCGTTGTGATTATCCAAGGCAATGAGATCGTCTATATAATACTTTTTAATTGAGAAGGAACGGGCTTTGAAATAGTTACCTTTTAACAATTTCTGCATATAGGCGTATTCATACGAGACTACATATAGGTCGGCCAATGATGATGCATACTTTTTATTCATTGTGATACCCATACGCAGTAAGTGTATGGTGTTACCGACCATAGCTCGTGTTATGATGCGAACAATTCAGTGTGACTTGATGGTAGCTGATGGTAAAATTTGACTGAAAATATGGTATTGGATAACCACATAAATCGATTGGCTCTGAATTCGGAAACATGGTAAGTTACTGTATGACATACTGGTGTGGTAGAACCATATCTTTCTTGAAAATAGGTTTACTTCTTTAGAATAACTCGAATCTACCAAGGTAACACCCAATCGAATCACCGAGCGTTCATGACCATTGTACAATCGTTATATGGCGGCCCAGATGATATGGTTTCTGAATTTGTTCAAGAACAGATCCTTCCCTTTTCAAGATGATCCGTTTGGGATCTCATAAGGGCTCGATTTTATAGGTTGTAGTGTAGCTTGCGTTGTAATATAGAAAAAATTTGCAATTCCAGGCTACAATGAAGACGACGATATACTTCGCTGGGAGTATTGGTGGAGGACGACAAGACGCTGCATTATACGCTCGACTCATAAAGAAACTACAGGCCTTTGGT
The DNA here is from genome assembly GCA_036873755.1 of Hanleya hanleyi. Classification (NCBI taxonomy): domain Eukaryota; kingdom Metazoa; phylum Mollusca; class Polyplacophora; order Lepidopleurida; family Hanleyidae; genus Hanleya; species Hanleya hanleyi. The sequence continues at coordinate 12,822 of JAVTVY010020760.1, forward strand.
CCAGTACTGACTACCCATGTCGGTGACCCTAATGTTATAAGTATGTACATTATGCACTGCTATCAGATTGTAAGAGATCTTGTGTAATATTTTTCTTGTCATTTTTATAAATTTATTTTTTCGTCAGTATTTTTTATATGTAAAAATAAATTTAAAAAATAAAACTTGAATTGACAGATATGAGAACGAAATTTCTACTAAGAGGCAATCAGTGCTGAGTTGGTAATTTGGTATTTTGATGAGTGACCTACAAAGTACCTTCCCAATCAGAACACGAGGCTAATGCTGTGTACAACAAATGTGCTACCAGAGTGAGAATAAGGTGCTACCATAGAAATCATTCATGCGTGACGGACCAGTATCTTTAGTAGAGAGTAACCTATTTTCTTGATTGGCTCCAAGATAATTGTCGACAATTCCGTTCAATGTATTCATAGCCAAGTAAGGGTCAAAAAAATTAAATATATACGGAAATTGGATGCAAGATCATAGAGCTCTTTCTTTATAGCCAGAAAAAAAGGACGCTGCTATAAAAATCTAATAGTGCTGCTAACCTTCGCACCAATATTTTTGGTATTGGCTTTTATACATGGGTTTATGCTGTTGACAAGCCCTTGAAACAAAAAAAAATGTAAATATATTAGGATTATTGCTATAGGCTATACACTATTTATTCTATCTGCAAAGTTTCACACGCCAAGCTGTATCTTTTTGCAGAGAACGAAGAACACATGACAGACAAAGAAATTCACGACAGAGATCTTGTTTGGTTGAAGCAAACGGACGGTAGGAAAATTGCTGTTGTTCTGTTTTGTTTTTTTCGCCTTTGTTTGATGAGAATGACTGTGGTTGAATTGTGCTCTCCAGATTTGAATAGACCTCCCAGTTTAAAAAGGAATGTTTTTAATGAAAATATTCAAACCTGTTAACAGGATGTGACAAACCAATGTTTCATTGATGTTGGAAATTCACCCTTGAATGCAAATGAGATTTGGTGATGTCATATGTTAAATTTAGATAATGAAGGAATTATTATCTCGGCATCTCAAGCATAGGAATAAATTTGATGAAATATAGCGTACAGTTACTTTGGGCAATTACCAATCATCAGCCAAATGTGCATATAGCCAACAGAATTTCCGGCAATATGATATGCAACAATTTGTCTCATTTTCCACTGGCTATCTGATAAGATATGCATTAAGAATCCCTATTCATTTTCCTTAAAGAATATATCAGTTTTGTAAACACAGATATGTCTAAAGTAAACATAAGATATACCTTTGAATATAGTAATGTAAGTAAAGGATACATAGATCGGCAATACAATAATGTGTATATATATTGTTTACTCACCATCCCCTACATCTAGACCGGACGTTTTATATTTACCACAGATAGATTATCTTGGATAGAAAAGTATTTGAATTATTTAAATTTCAAAGCCAAGTATATAGATATATAAGAAATAAAACTACATAAAATGTAGAGTTTTGAGCTAAAGTGCATATATAGGTCAAAGAACACAAAACTAATGCTGGGGTTACTATAGACTACTATATTTTCCTTGAACCGGTACCGTCGTTTCTACGAATCGTCAGTGAAGATAGTAACAGTCTTTTTGAAAAAGAGAACATCTTTTTTAGTCGAATTCTCTTATTGTGTCTTGTTATTAAGCATTATTTACAATTTAACTAGTTTGACTAATATATATATATGTATATACCTATTTCTCTTCCAGTCATTGTGGCTGAAGTAACCCAAACCTCTCTCGGGGTAGGTTATGAGATTGGTCGTGCCGTTGGTATGGGAAAACCCGTTCTTTGTCTCTTCCGACCAAAACCAGGAAAGCGTAAGTATGTCCTGAGGATCCAACTATGCTAAAATAATGTATGGCAAATGTAAGGAAAATGTATGGCAAATATGCTGAAAGATTATTGGATGGCAAAGCATTATCCCGTATACCATACATTCTGATATATTAATACTGATAATGCATGATGCATGAATTAGGTAAACTAAAAATTGACATGAATGAGGTATATGCAGATTTTATTTTCCGATATATACCCAAGTTTCATTTTATTATTCCATTTTAGTATTCATTATAAGACATTTCTTAAGGTGAAAAAAATCCAGTTATAAATACTTAATTTTTAAATTTGAAAATGGTCCAATTATAAGCTCAAGACAGAGTTAATGATTCAATCATAAGCTCTAGATTGAGTTAAATTTCAGCCATAAGCTCTAATCAGAGTTAATTTCTCATATTCGGTTTTTGATTCAGTTTGAAAACAAAATTGTCCAATGATGAGTAAATTCAAAATTGTCCAATGATGAGTAAGTTCAAAATAAGTTCAAAAAAGTAATTGATGGATATTTCATATTTCGGTGTTTTTATCGAAAAGTACTCAGTCTGGATACCTCATCGTATATGGAATTCGTGTGTAGTTTTTTTTCAGATATGTCTCAGTTTTATTTATTAATAATAAAATTAAGAAAATTATGTTCCAAATTATGGTGTTCTAATTTGACGCGTTTTCTCCAAGTGTCCCAAGTTTATTTTATTTCCAAATTCGATTTGGAAACATTTCATTTTTTAATTAACTGAGCCGCTTATCTACAATTTCAGTCTTGTGTCATCAGATATTATTATTTTCTTGGTATGAATTACCCATTTGACTGAAAAACGAATGCATTTGTTTCGGGTTTTTCAAATATCGTTTCTGCAGAGTATTTCCTTGTAATTCTGAATATATCAAGTTTTCAAACATATATGTACTGAATAAATTAGAAAGGTATGGAAGAGATGGGGAAAGTTGACTTCTGGCGACAAAACCGCAACCATATATGGATTGTGGTATCATCAGTTTGCTGGGGAGAGACAACTGCACTGGTGGGGGGGGACAGTATTTTCAAGGGATGTAGACTGGCAAATAACCAATCAACATGTGTGTCCTTTACAGTAGCGGCCATACAAATCTTTGTCAATATAAATCTTCATGAGTAAAAATTATAACTCGATGAAGCTTCTTTGAATATGTATATACATTTCTCCGATGTTTTGCAACGCAAGACTACCGCTACAACATCCCTTCTCTTATTTGTGTATATTTTTTAACAGGTGAAATGTCTATAATGCTTAACTGAAAGGCTAAATAATTGAAGCAAAAAACAAGGTATAATGTTTAACTCCAAGAGTCAATAATGCAAGAAAAGATGACAGTTTGTATCCCTCAGCCTCTTAGTAGTGCCTGGTAAAATAATAATGTCAATTACTATTCTGTACCTCTCCTGTAATTTTGGATAGAATTTACATGTACAGTCAACAATAGTATTTATATCCAATTATATATAGGATGTCACTTTCTTGAATAAAGCACAAATACTAGTGCTGGATGGGTCCGTCCCGTGCGAGACTCGAACCCGCCTCCTCAGAGTTTGGCACCAAATCATCAGCAGTAAATGCAAGCACTCTAGACCACTCGGCCACCTCAGCTTCCACAAAAGAGGAAGTTCGGAGATCGGAGTCTAGATTACGTACATTTACTACCCCTCTGATAGACTGAATAATGGCACAGCTCCTAAAGCCGATATTATATATATATATACTAATGCCATTTAGAAAGTAGGTAACATTTATATCCAATTATTTTTAGGATGTCACTTTCTTGAATAATACAATAGTATTACCAGAAAAAAATTATCTTGTACATGTTTTAAAAGTTTGCCTGTGTAGGGAATATTCTTGATAACCTTTTCATTATTTCAAACTATACTTGAAAAAATTTAAAATGGAAAATATATCTTCTCTTTTCAGCTATTTCTGCCATGATTGGGGGTATACATGATGGAGAGAATATGATAGTTAAATATTACAAAGAGGAAGAAGAAGTTGATGATATTTTTGATTCATTTTTCAAAAATATTACCCACAGTTGAAGTCAGTGTGACCTTATTTCTGAACATGTAAATTCGAAGTTAACATAATGTGAGAAAAATATAGAAGTAGACCAAGTTGCTAGCGACAATGTTGTCCAATTAATGCCAGTCAAAGACGTTTTTCCCAGTCAGTGAGCCTACATGTTATCCATCATACGAGCATAACAGAATAAAATGACCCAAGCCTGCATGTTTCCTTTAAACTTATCAAATGAAATGATCAAAGGCGGTGGGTATCGTGTCGCTAGAAAACATTCCCATAGCTGACAGCGGGACGAGAAGATCTTACGCATCTTATTGCATTCAGAGCATTTTTGTACTATTATATTTTCTTTCCAATTATAGTTTACTATAGTAATGTTACCTTTTCGTAACAGTGTACACACCTTTCTGGTCTGTTCTGCTCTTAATGAATACTTCTAATGTATAGAATGTCAACCTATATTTATAAAAGAAGAGGTATAATGTAAATAGTTGGTTATATAACTATAAGTATAGATAACATATGTAATGTAATCATGATGAATGTTGTCAGTAGCACCTACCTTTTCACGTCGCCGGTTGATTGACAAGCGTTGTCACTTCTTCAAAAAGGGCACTCAACCTGTTGGACATCTCCCTGCTGTGAACGTTTCAAACTATAGTCACAAGATTAATTTAATGGATCCTTCAAAAAACTGTTTAAACTACGTGTTCAATGTAGCATGTGCTATAATAACGGACGTTTTACAAGCTTCGCTGCGAAGGTACATTATGTTCAATTACTCACTACAATAATATATTGGTATATAATTGGATCTGACAAAATAAAAATGTTGACAAGATTGAGGAGTTCATCGTCCGTGTTTTAAATGAAAGGGTGGGGAGCAATGCGGTAGGTCATCAAGAATTGCAAGTCTGGGCCCAAGGAGAATACTATAATAACCAAGCTTTCAACAGATTTAACCTGCATTAGCGAATATAATGAATATTTTATACAGTATAACATCGCTATCTTGGCAATGCGCCCTCCAGCTTAGGGCAGCATGGTTTGTACCATGTTTGTCTGGCACAGCAGGTAGATTAAAGTGCCAAACAAATTAGGCTCTCTGATGATCCATTGTGATCACCAGTGTCTGTAGATCCTAATTTTCAAATTCAAAATTCATTTTTTTTTGTAGTTTTGGTTAGGTTTTTGTTAGGGTTAGGGTTTTGCTAGGGTGTGTTTGTTTGGGTCATCGTTGCCGTGTGGCCAATAAGGTTATGTGCAACGCTAAACTTCAAACAACCAACCAACCAATCTTGGCAATGCTATTTGAATGTTTTTTAGGGTTTGGTTGTGTTGTCCTCGATCACAAGTGAGTCGAATTTCTGTTTCCAGGTCGTGCACGCTAGACTGAAGATAAATTGTACAAAGACATTATTTTTTAAGAAACCCCAAGGTGCAAAGCGTTCTTGCAGACCTGTATAGTTAATTTGTGATTATTCCACCTGAACAATATAACAGATATATGTTCATATTACTATTAACAGATACGTGTTAAGGAGTTAGCGAAATGCCCATCATCAAACATATCAAATGTGATAAAACGATCTTCTTTCTTTGAATAATTCCTAGCAAATAGTCGACACTGTGATGAATATATATACGCACATTCTCTGGATTTGAAGAAAACCAATGGAACATCATATTTAGATGCATATTTCTTGATCAAAATGAAGATTACAACACAGAAAAGGGAAGTGGGAAGAGGTGCCGACATACTGACAGAGCCCCATGACTTCAAAGTATAGTGTTCCGGTTAACCTATTCTAAAGCACATACCAAGAATAAAACGATTCGTGATATGTGTTTATCTCAGGTACGCTTTTATTGTACCTGTTCATGTGACAACTTGAATGATATGACCACACGGCCCCTAGCACCGGCAAAAGCAGTATTAGATACAAATCTAGAGGGCTATGATAAAAATGCTCTGACAACTTGTATATTGGTAATTGGTGAGTTGTTTCGCTGTGACAACTCGTACATTGGGGATTGGTAAGCTGTATCGTCGTCAGATGAACATGACGGCATTTAACACAAAAAAACTAGCCTGTAAGGCCCGATGTCGACCCAGCATCAACTTCCCACAAGTGCCAACATATATCAAAGACCAAAAGGTCTGTACAGGGGGCGGGCTTCGGCGACCAAACCTCCACCAGCAGAATCTCGCCATATACAGGAAAACATTTTTTTACAACACATATAAGGGAAGTGGTAAAAGGTGCCGACATACTGACTTCACAATATAGTCTTCCGGTTAACCTATTCTAGAGCACATACCAAGAATCTAACGATTCGTGATATGCGTTGTATCTCAGGTACGCTTTTATTGTACCTGTTCATGTGGCAACTTAGATGATATGACCACACGGCCCCTAAATGGCTAATCTCGTACCGTACCAGTTTCACGACAAGAGAGACGGTCTCAGTTTTCGTTATTGTTAACTATCCCCGTCTGTAAATAAATCCTCTTGAAGGACTACATGTAGCAAGTCGCATAGTTTTCTGATAGGTCCCTAACCCAGAGCGTCCATGACACTATTATCGCAGAATATGGTTTACCAAGCGACTGCACTTCAAGTTATCAGGTTCGGCGATGGATATGGCACATTGATGGCAAAATACGATTGTAATGGCCCTCTGGCTCTACCTTTCGAATACTGTGTCTAATTCCGTTTGCCACAACGCTAGAAACCGTATGATCATGTATATTAACTACAATATATTAGACAAATAAACAGGTTGCTTATGGATAACAACTTCTAGTTTATTCAGGACGACGTTTCGATACAGGACAATGATTGACTTGAGAACGATACTAGTACCTGTATCGAAACGTCGTCGTGAATAAACTAGAAGTTGTTATCCATAAGCAATCTGTTTATTTGTCTACTTCCCAACTTCTAAATGCCACTAAAAGAAACCATACAATATACTACGTGATGTTCATATAAAGAGTGACAATCAAATCATGAATGAGACATATTATACTAAAAAAAAACATCTCGGAAATTCATTGAAATAAAAGAATACTGATCAGTGATTGAGATTTTATGTAAAGAAAATCATCATATATTGATTGAAAACTATTAACCGATTCTCTGTCGTAGGAAACCATCTTTACTTTATTTATTTCATACACATTTGGAATTGTTGCCGTCATACGAAAAAGGACTTTCACTTCTTCACGCGGAAATACATCTATTGAATGTCGGATCTGACGCTTGCTATTCATTAGAATAAAATGATACTGATCAGTGATACAGAATTGACAACAGAGAAATCCTAAAGTATCACTGAAAACTGTGTATCAATTAATTCTCTCTTGCAAAGAACTAAGTAATATATTGTAAATCGTGGTTTGCATATTTATTACGACGAAAGTTGTTAGACTATACAGACGCCCAGTTGATTGTTTCATTATTTAGCACATTCCTGCTGAGATATAATTTTACCGTTTGTTTCATAATTAATAATATCGACGACAACCTTTTTGCTGACTTGCAAGGATACGAATATGGATAGTCACTGTTGGATGAAGGCGGTCATTTGATATGGATAGTCACTGTTGGATGAAGGCGGTCATTTGACGTTTTTATAATATTTATTCGCAGTTACTATTACACCGGACGGGTTCGTTAATAATATCTTTAATTTCTGTTGGCTGTATTTTCTTCAGAAACGCTGAGCACGAATGGATGACTTTTTTTCAAAATGGATTCCGTATGACTTTCTCTAATAATGACAAGAAGTGGGCATCAAAATTTAAGAATCTTTTGTCAGAAATTTCACCAATCAGATTTTGCCATTCTTTGGATCCAAACACTGATCTTCTTATCCAAGAAATATTTAAGGCCTGAACATAGTTAACCAGCAGTCGTTTCACGATTTCTACATCCTAACACGAGATCGTACATGAGAGACCTGGAATGAAAGCGTTCTGATCCTCATGAATGATGTTTGGATTTCTATGTTTGTTTGGTGTCGGCAAGCATGTTATTAAGCCCTGACGTTGTGTGATTCAGAACTCCCCCATGTGAAAACTGGTATCAGCAGACCTAACAACAAAGTAACCAATCTGTCGCCAAAATACTTTTAAAAATTCCAATGGAAAACCATCTAGCCCTGGACTTCATCATTTTTCATATTTTTTCAAAGCCTTTTTCATTTCAGTATATGTTATTTATCCTTCTGGATTTTCAGACTGTTTGGGTAAGGTTTTTTAAATTTAGATTTGCTACGAATTCCGCTGTATTTGTACATTGTATATCTTCTGTGTCCAATTTTGAATAGAACGATACCTGTTCAGCTATACAGATCCCCATTGTCTGTTCTGAGTTTTGATATCAGTGTATTTCTGTACTGCCTCTTCTCCATTGTCAGAAAGTGCTTTATTGGGTTTTGTCTTCTTCCACTCATCTACATTTATATCGTCTCATTACGTATGTTCTCTAATTTTCTTAAATTTCGCCTTCTAATCCTGCTATTTCTTTTTTTATTTCTATTTCCTTTCTGTTACTCCCTTTTTCTTTCCTCGAGCTGTAATTTATGCTTTCACTCCGTATTTTCATAATGTTTCTAAAAACAGACGATCGTCAATAACTATTTGCACTTCAGGTTGATCTATACTTTTCTGGGTTATAGGGCGAGGCACAATACTCTTTAGTCGTTTCGATTATTAAATCGTTTACTAAATTTACATAGGCAGGGTCTTTCAAGAGGGAGTATTTCAATTTCCAGTATCCTCTGCCTCTTTCTTTATTTGTAAACTTACTGTTTGTAACTTTGGCTGAATGGTCGGTTTTATAACCCGTTATAATTTTGCTTTCCGTTATAATGAAGTTAAAAAGAAGTCTAATCGCGCTTGCAATTAGATGCCGACGCAACGCTTCTCATTAACGCATCCCATAACAATAATTGGATTTTCAATGATTTACTGGGTTGAATGATTCCAAATGGCTTTGCTCTTTCGCCCACAAAAGTTTTTTTTTACAAAAGCGTTGGGTATCCTTGAAGCGTGACCAAATTCAACATCACCGGACTGAAGCAATAGACAATGTGTTCAATAACTTCCTGTTTGAGAGGGAGCACCTTGACGCTGACCTTTGACATATCTCACCTTCGATAATTCTGGTTCCTGGTGTATCATCTCTCATTGATATATCAACTGAATCTGCGTGACATGATAGATAACCTGATGGAATTTGAGAGATATCGTTCATTTTGTTGAAAAATCAAATGACTAAATTACGGAAGTCGGAAAAACAAGGCGAAGGGGGACAATGAGGAGATGTAGATATAGCTGAAGTAGTCCAGAAAACATCAACGATTTCTTGCAAAAGAGAAAAACATGTAGTTTTCCATGTTGCATTTCTAAGATATTGTGGGAAATTGTGACATTTCAAACGAACAATGTGTATCGTAAAACGTCTCCAGCTTTGCAATAGCTATTTGGAGTGTGACCACCTTTCGAAAGTGAAAGTAAACCGAGTAAGATGGATTTGAAATTGGAGATATAAGCAAGAGTCTCTTTTACCAATACTCTCGATTATTGCAGATTCCTCAAAATTCATGTAGTTGCAAGATTTAATATGGACGAGCATTGTGTAAGGGGTTAAACTACAAGATATCAATTACATAGTTGGTCCTAAATTATGTACCTGAACCAAAAATATTTGACATTTTATCAACATTTATATGTAACAAATTGCTATGGTAAGTGTCTGGAAGCCAGAACAAAGTTTTTTCAACAAACTACAGGGATCTTAATACATACAGTAAAAACGTCAAATATATACTTGAGATCGGGCCGCTATGTTTATCAGTGAAGATTTAGCAAGGTTGCTTATATCACAGAAAAGCAGAATTATTTATATCTATGTCTAATCAATTTTGATGTATACTATTCGATTGAACAAAAACTGATATAACAGACAATGTCCATCATATAGTTGGAAAGTAACGCAAAAATGAATAAAAAATACTTTTGGGCATTACTGGAGATGTTCTTTCAATTTGCAGTACATTTCTTTTCAAACGGTCAAATTCGATGATAAAAAGACAGCGATGTATCAAAGGAAATGTGTGTTTCCCCCAAATATGATCTGTATTATTTATTTCATTGTATCGTTTGCTGATAATCAGATGGAGGATAACTTATACGAAGCTGAAGGTTCACCGTTCGACACGAGAGCAAAATAAATCAAATTGGCTACTATATAACAAGTTATTAGACGGTTGCGAGTTTCCTCTCACATACTAATTAAAGTGAAAAATAAGAGCCATACAACAATATCGTCTGGCGCGGATAACACATATAATACGCCTGTCTCATTAGTTTCAGTCGTTGCCGGGCAATAGCTTTTAGTCTTTGTCAGCATGATACATGAGTATTTGAGCTGTAACACTAATCTCACTTGTTTTAAATCAGCAGCATATCATCAACGCCCTGGTGATTATTGAAGAATGGATTAGGACACTGGTTCCATTACAAATTACCAAGTCGTGATTAATTATTTTCTGGATAAGCTCAATAACACGCCAAGAATGATTTCAGCGCAAATCAAAACAAAAATGTTTGAATTACACATCCTGGACCTCGTTAAGATATTGGGAAAATAACACACAACACGTGCGCGCTTTGGCATGTAGACCTGTTATTCATACAAGTCCATTGATAATCAGTAGTGTTCAATTCAATTTTAGTGTACAAGAAAGCCTTCGAGGACAGCGTATATAACGGGAGATAATACAACAGAACAAGTACACGTGTCACATGATGATATTTGCTATAAGCGCAGGAAAATATATTTTTCATCAGTTTAGCTGTGCCACTTTGAGACTTTAGGAACATAATTCATTTTTCATCCGGGTCAAGCCCGCGCCAGGAGACGTTGTCTCTCCTCTTTTGTCTTTAATTTCAACTCAATCTCAACCAAAGATGATATACATTTTTTATCAAGGAATATTCATTGGTATTATATTTGAGTTTACTGGGATTGGTCTCTAAGAATACCCAATTTGATATCTGAGTTTACTGAGATTGGTCTCAATTTCGAGTGTTCCCCTTTTCACCCTAAATATAAGAGTCATTAATGCTTGAATGGCATTGACCATGGTCAATTCCGACCATTCCGAATGGTTCAAAGTTTCTCCATGAGTACTATCACCAAGAAGGCATCGAAAGTTTCTTGTAATGATCAAGTTTTATCACTGACCAATCAGACACGTGGACTATAAATATCTGTCCAGAGTCTACCGATATCTATTCGTTGAATATATTACAATATAATTAAAAGACATTATATAATATACATCAGCAGGCAATTAAACTTTTGCTCCAGGGCGATGGTGTCTCATCGCTATGGTATGATGTAGAGGTGTGCCCCGACTAGCAACACCCAGAGTAATATAAAGCTAAATAACCCCGTTATAATTGTCCCAGCCAACCACCCGAGTTCACGTCTTATCTCTTAGAAACCCAACCCTCATCTAACTGTATCAGTGCATGCACCGAAAATGCCCGAAGTTCTAGATTCGGGCCAAACCGGTTTGAAGAGATTCTAATCGAACTAGCCCAGATGATGCAATATCCTGGCATAGGTTCATTTTGGCATATCAGGAACTAACAGTTCCGAACGTATAGCTACCGCTACAACAGGTATTTAAATTTAGCCACGTTGTTTGATTCATTTCCAACGACCATCAGCTTTCACAAATGTATAAACTGGCTTGATGAGTTATTACACTGGATTTGATGAACGGATACACCAGAGTAAGAATAGATGTGAATCATATACAATAGGCAGATGGTCGGATATGAGTTGACGAGAATGCCGTTTGGTCTCTGAAATACTGCAACAACCTTTCAAACGTTACTGTGCAAGACGGGCTCCGCTGACGACGCTGACGAAAAGCAGAATGAGAACTTTATTTCACTGGTTGATTTTCAATACATTGGAAATGGAGGCATGAGGATGACCGATTTTCAATTCCTTCAATGGCATGACTAAAGATGGTATACATAAATCCATTGATATTATATCTGAGTTTACTGAAATTCGACTATTTAGTTTGAGTTCTCCACACCTGATGAACATATAATCCGGTGTCACCTTCCTAATGCATATTCTATATCAGCTGGGGTATTTATTGATTTGCTTTAAGTTTTATAAGTGAGTGAGTGAGTGAGTAGGATTTAACGTCGTTTTCAACATTGTGTCAGTCATATCACGACGGTGCCTACATGTCCCAGAACACGAGAGTGTCCACAGTTCCTATTATTCTGGACACTGATCAGCCCAGTCAGTACAGCACCCGGTCACCCATCCAAGTTTTATAATCAATGGCACACTCTTGGTATGGTATATGCTTGTCAAATAAGGTATAAAACATCGGGCGGCGAAAGCATCATTTTGCTGGATATGTGGAATGCATGTCTAGTTGATGCACGATATAAAATGTGCGCGGTGAAGATGACATCAGCCTCAAAATCAACGAATATGATAAACTGTCTCATGCGAAGCATGCTAAAACATCATAGTTCTTTCTTTAGAAAGATGCATCGAATATAAGTATATCATTTCAAAGAAAGGACCACTTCCACCATTATACAAAATCGTCCCACTTACGGTGCACTTGTTTGGTGAATGTTTTAATGCAGAAATCGCCCATTATGCTTCATACTATCCTGTCATTCTGTGAAAAACTCATTTCATGACATACATAGTAGGCAAAGTATGCTGAGCAGTCTGCTTTTTTTCATTTTGGTGTTTCTCACCAGGGAGTTCCCATCACAACAAAAATATGATCACGTTATTCCAAATTCATTTCGGTATTTGTTTGACAAGAATGAATTCTGCATAGGGCCAAAATATCAGTTTGGTAAACACAATCAAGTTAAAAAGGGCCTAGCTGTAGCAAAAACTGTAACATATATCAAGACTTGGGAAGACTTGACGTCATCATTTGGTCCTGCGGTGAACCACAGTCGAAATTCGTATAAAGAAGTGAGGGGTCCTTTTCAACTAGGTCCGCTTCGGCGGACTTTCGGTCTCACCACCATTGTGTGCTGTACGCAGAAATGAACCATAGCAGGATGGATCACGCCAAGTTGCTCATCCCTAAGGTTCGGTAAAGAGTGACTGAGCATTGCACATACGTGCCTTCATTTATGTTTGATGATAAATTTCCTCCATTTTCTCATGAATGGCAGACACGAGTTTAGCTGTATGTGGTGGAATGTGTTTTATTTTGTACCTGTCTTAACATATGCCACTTCCGCAGAATTTAGGAAAAATGGACCTCAGCCTAGATTTTGAGGCTGGTCACATCTTTTACGGACATTAGTAGCGTCTAGAGTGGTTTCATTCAATCGTCTGTGCTCACATCATTTGTCGAAAACACTGTGTTTGGCATATGGATGGATGATGTGCTACGTGCATTTCGTGAGTTCTTTGTATCTGAAACCTTTTCTCAATCATTAGTTTAAAATGATTTATCGCCTACATAAACAGAAGCGGAAAGACTCTTTGATAAACACTGTAAAAAACATCCCAGTTTTAAAACGCAACACGCAATGCAGGCAAAATTATACACTATCACAGAAATGTGGCAGATGAGAGAGACAGATCGAATTTCCATCTATCCCAGGATAAGTAGGTGACACACTGGCAGCCATGCACATTAACCGCTTTCTTGGTGCCCGATTAATCTTCATTTGATTGGCAGCGATTACTTAGGGGCTTAATCTTCATACACGTGAAGCATCTTCCCCACAGCGCATGCTCCACAGTCATCCCTGCCTCCAATAGCAGAAGTTGACCTATTATTAGACCCTCAGCGAGGTGGTTGACACGTGAAGGTGAAGGTTACGGTGGGAATGCACTTATCAGGGATTAACAAGGATGACTACGCTCGTTCATCACGAGCGTAGTCATCCGCAGCATGATAATACGTCATTTGGGAAGAACAGTCCTAGTAAACGGGAATATAGAGTATTGTGGCATGGAAATTTTCTGTGAGAGGCTTCGAGCATAAAGATATCCTCGGAGTACGTTGCATGACAGTATGCATCAGTAAAGACGTGGCGCGTTTTGGTGAGGTTTTAGCGTCCATGAGGTGCGGTTTGGAAAATTATGTACGACGATTTTTTTTTTAGTTAGCTGACAGTACATGTTCTAGCATATATAAGCCACTGGGTCTTTTTTTTGTTTTTTTTTTTAAATAACAGCATTTGTAATAGTGTATTTGTGCAAAATCGTCGATTTCGAAGTGAGAACAGCATCATTTTCTCTACGTAACCATATTAAGTCAGCCCAAATACAAGATCAGCTAGACCCCGATATATTGGTCGTTTCCAAATAAGGTTTTATTTCTGTGCTGGCATTATATGTTATAGAGAGAAAACGGTGGGGGTTTTTTCATCTCGAACCAGACAATTTTGCACAAATACACCACTTCATGGTGATGTTCTTAAAATCCCTAATATCCATGTCCTGGAAAATATTCAGACCCTACATGAAAATATACCTCAAGCTGATTTTTTTTCCGTACGTGATACTTTATTTGGCACACAAACCGCACCAAAACCGGGCCAAAATCTCAATCAACAGCACAGGTCCTTTGATCGACATGTATTCACAGTCTCATAAATTTTTTTTTTATAATATGGAAATGTATTTTAATCCGAAAGGTCTTCAATGGGGAATGACATGTATCCACTTCAGACTGCTAGTGTTCTTCATCGAGATCACATTGTTGTCCAGTAGATCCATAACAACGAGTTTTGGGACACAATATACGCTTTAACTTCACTTGCTTCCTGGCCTTGAAAGGAACCGCCAGTAGATCGGATGGACCCCGTTGCAAGAGTTAGGTCCATCATTCCCAGCCGTTGTACATCAACAATTTTGGTGCCCTTAATCGAGGGGGAGGGGGGATTTGGATTAATCTCACACTCAAGTATGTTTCACTGATATGGTGACAGTTTGGTTGGTGAAGTACCCGGAGAGAACCACCGCCCTTCGACAAGTAACTGACAAACTTTCACACATGGACCAGCTGGGCTCGAACCCGTGCCGGTTCAGCAGTGTGAGGCTAGCGATAACCGGTGAAGCGCCTTATGCCACTCGGCCAGCGAGGGCCCTTCCCCTTAATCGAACACTATGAAGACTGTAAGCTGTAATCGGTCGCTAGGTTTCACAGATGCCGACAGGATATCATAGCGTTCCTAGGGCTAAATTCGCATAACTGATCAGTATTCTTCAGCCCAAACGGTTTTCCAATTCTTTGTCTCGATCACGCTTCGATTGTGACTGTTCGTTTGAACACCATCTTGTATTACACGGTGTCCATACGGCCCCTAACCCAAGGTTAGGCGAAATTAGACTAAAAGCAACACAAAATATCTTGCACACTGAATTTGCTATCAGTATTACATAGTCATCACCAAATTTTGAGTAAGGATGTTTCGTGGTATAGTCGTTTCGAACCATTTTCTGCAATAATTTCACGTTGATTGAAATAGTCACATTTTCCCGTGATCTAGTATATTGCTACCAGGCGAAATATACGCGCTATGCAGGTCCTTCTTGGATGTTGCCGTTCTTGAAAATATCGACATTGTAATCGCCTCTCATTTAGAATCGTTTCATGTTTTTGAAAATTAAGGGCAGAATATGAAGTTTATTCGGACTAAGGTTTTATATATTAAGTTTTATCCGGACTATCGATTGTTTTCTTAAAATTCGGCGAAGGTGTGTATCCTTAAGCGTTAGAAATTGGTCACCTATGCAAGACAGTCGTCTCGATAGCATTTGATAATGAGAAAATAACGGGCTCTCAAACGATGAGGTCGTATTCATAAGGGAACAGATATTAGGTCCGCCAGAAGACCTAGCATACTAACCATTTAGTTGTAATATATCGACAGATCATTACTTCGCATCGACTATATGGCAAGACTATCCCCTTCATCCTGTTAAAATCATACAACGTCAAAAATTCGAAATGGTGCGAAATGGCTATAACATCAAATGCTTTTATTCGGAGTTCATCAAATGTGGTGATCAATCGATGACCTGTTTTCTGTTTGTCGATCAATATTATGAACAAATGTCCAAAATAATATCTCTGACACTGCTCCTTGTTTTCAGTATTTGTGTAAAATGTGAAAATTTAATCAACGTCACATAACATTATTGAAAAAAACCTGTAAAACAGGGCCATACCACCAAGCGCCTAGGGTAAGAGTTTATTAAATTTGGAGCAACATATGGCATGCTGATAGCTAAATACGTGTCTAACGTGCAAGATCTATGGCGTTGGGTTTCGTAACTTATGTCTAAATCCGATTAACACGGGGCTAGGGGCCGCATGACCCCATGTACTTCAAGATCCTCATGGTATAGATATGAACAAACACAATCAAGCGTGACTGACATACATCATTCTCTAGATAACGACTTTACAACGAAAACCATTTGGATTAAGAATACTGATCAGCGATACGGATTTGATATTTTTGGGACATCACGTCTTGCCGGCATCATTGAAAACTGTTGACCGCTTCTTTCTTGCAGGAAATTAGCCTATGTTTATGTATACTATGATTGTTGTTGTTGTTTCTTTTTAATTTGGTGCTAATGAATTAGGTCTTTGGATTATGGATGCGGAAATTATTTAATGGACGACGGTGGATTATTGAATGACGGACTAGACGCTTGTATTTGTGAATGTAAATTCTTACCGACATTGAATTTCATTTTAATAAAATAATACGTGTCGTTGTTATCTTTGCTGGCATCATTGGAACTGTTCGCATTTATACATATGTGGATGTTGATGCTCACCGACTCCGGGCAAGAGGTATTTAATGACGGGAAAATTGCAAATGCTCAATCTGGAAATGATTTATTATACATAGCATTCACAGCTTCTCGGGGATCTCCGGAGGCAGATATCAGACCCCTTCGTAGATTTTCGCTAGGCAGTTGCGATACAGACAGAGATGTCAAAATTAAATGGTTGCGTACTAGTACTCGAATTCAGTTTTTGGAGCCACGACAAAAAATTTGTAAAGTCTCTAAGATTTTTGGTTGAAGTTACAATCTATCAGAAAGATTTCTTTTGCGTTTTTGAAGATCAACATTTTCTGAGGAACATTCATTTTAAAAATAAAACTAGTATTTCAATAAAAAAATGAAAAATTCATCAAAAACCACATCCATAAGGCAAAACCAAATATTATTTTCTTGTAATAGGCCTACTGAATAAACTTTTAATATATATTGCCATACGTCTGGTCTGAGGCATCATTATTGTTGTGGAAAGACAAATATACTAGTTATTGTGCAAATATTGTTCTCAGCGGGATTCAGTATATTGAGCTCAGTTGATGATTAGGTACCAGACTTCGACGTGAGATATTACGAGTATGTATTTGGTTTGGTTACGTCATTTTGAATAACGGCGAACGTATAGCTGTATTTGACTCATCTATCATTTCCTGTACATATACTATACTAACGTACTCCAGTCTGTCTTCTTTCGCTTTCAAGGTTGGCAGATTTAAACGTTTTCAGGATCTGACGTCAGTTTTCGTATGAAACTTTTAGCATCAATTCTCATATACCACGTAGAAAAGAACCACTTCAAACGAACACAAGCTATAGTTCCTCACAAGAGAAGCGTGTTTGGTCGGCACTTGACGTGCATCAAATTCTGTTGAACAATTCTGTTCCGACATGATGGCCATACATGCACCTGTACTGTGCTGTGCGTACAAATTGAAGCTAATTCTTGCAAATAGCTTTTTCTGAAAGCGCAAATCGTCGACTAATATTCTTCAGCGTAACTACGACAGCAATTAAGGTTGCTGATGCGACTGCCTGAACACGATTGGTTCGATCGATCGGATACTGGAGAAATAAAACACCTCAGGTATCGTGCAGGTGACAGACAGATAGGCCCGAGTGGTCTATCAGAAGCGAATGGGAATGAGGCCTATAGGCCTATAACTGTTGCAGGGAGACAGACTTGGATAGGACGATTCGGCTTAAAGGCATGACAAACCGAGAAGTGGGGACCGATGATGCAAGCTGGATACCAAGGCTCTTTCGTACTGGAAAAAACACATTTCTTACAAAGATTTCAACAGGCGAGAGTTGATTTTTCGTCGTGAAAAGTTTATACAAGTCTGACAAGGAGAACATTAACATCATGGACTTCATCACAGGGGAGAAAGAAGTATACGACAGAGGAATCCTCAGTTGTCTGGCAAGAAAAATATATCCTGATGCAATCTGTACCAAAGCGGTATGTTGATACATCTGAAAGAAAATGTCTTCAAATTGTTGCGGATTCGGATGGGTCACGGTATTGTCACTTTGTGAAGATTCGAAAAGAAGACACCGATCATGTACCAAGCTGAACATAATTCAACGGTATCGAACAAAATGAATCAGTCCACAAGAAATGTGAGTGACAGTCCGTCACTGGACGGATTCACTGTTCTTGAAAATGGATGGTCTATTTTCCTGTTGATATTACAGCTGATAGTACTGTGTGGAAACTTGTGCCTCAATACAATTCTGTGCCTTCTGTTGGTCCGACTCAAGCCGTCTCTCCGTCGTCCGACACATATCCTCGTCTGGCATCAAGCAGTGTTGAGCATTCTTATCGGGGTGTTCTGCCAATCGTCTGCTCTACTCGAATTGTTCGTCTGGCTCCCCACAGAGAAGGCTCTGATGAACTTGATCTCGACCACTTTCTCTACCGTGCTTTTCTGTGCCAGTGTATGGAACATAGCACTGCTTGGCATCGACAGGTACAGATTTGTCGTTAAGTTTTCTACCTATAAAACAGCGACAACGAACGCGAAGATGGCTATGAGCGTGGCTTTTGTCTGGATATTTTCGTTCGCCACTGGCATGGCGTCACTCGCAGAGGTGTTGTTGTGCACGAATAATTATTGGGAAACATGCGTTCATTCTTTATCAATGTGTCACGGGACTGTCGATGCTGTGTTTTATCCTATATACACAGTGTTGTGCTTCATCGGCCCGCTTGTTGTACTTGTCATAATGTTCTACTCGGTGGGTAACTTAGCCAAACAACACAAAAACCGGATGCGAAATATTCGTAGACACTTGACAAGCCCAATTGTCCCCGCTATGCAAACCCAAATTCCAGTTTCACGGATACTACTCGAAGTGAAAGCAGCACGTGTGTTATTCGTCGCCTTATCCACTTACGTTGTCTGCTTTAGTCCACATTTCACGATACTACTGATATCGGCTTTTGGTTACTGGGGGACAAACGGTCCTCCAATAAATATAAACATGTTTATACAACTACTGTTATTTGCCCATACATTATTCGATCCATTCTTCTACGGATTCAGGGACCGTCACTTAAGGAAGTCGACCGTGGGAGCTGGACTTTGTTGGGATAGGTGTCTTGATACACTTGTGATGAATAAGGCCAGACAAAGGGTCTATCCAGAACAACCAAGTACCCAGAGTGTAAGTGTCGTGTCACTGGAAACCAGGCGAGAATCTTGCAAGACCAGTGCTGCCGGCTCGTCCTTAATGTCCAAGGAAGATTTGGTCTGTAGCGATGTATTGGAAGTTTACCGATCAACTTTCCGTGTGGAATGTTCAGAACAGACAGCGTCAAGACGACAATCCTGGAGGTACCCGAAGAGATCAATGATCAGACGCTCGACTGCTGGTGAAAGCGAAAGCAACAGAACAACGGCACTGAGAAGTATAGCAGAGACTGCCGCTGCATTGGCCCTCCCCGAAATCAATTCCGGCATAGGAATGTCCAAAACTCATCCCATTATGTGGGCTTATGACAGTGACAGCGACTCTTCTGATGAAATGGCTGCCGTGTGTGATTAACTGTTTAGTCGGTTTTAACTGATCGAACAGAAGAGGTAACCATGTAGTTTCACTAACATTAATAGCCAAATGCGATTTGATAAAACTTATTCTCATATAATATTCTTTAAAACTTATGCGAGATTATGTGCTGAAATAATTCATCCAATCTCACGTTCGGCTATTTCCGTATTGGCGGAACGAGCATCTCACATAGAACGCACAAATCCCCACCGGCGGGGAGCGGATGACGATCACTCAGTGAGCCGGCTACGAAATAGTGCCTTTGATAATCTAGAGATCCGGGCGCATTTTATTGTGAAATTCAGTTAATTTTAACCAAACGAACATAATTCATTCAGATTATACAAAACTATTTCTATGTTTAGTTAAATAATAGCAATCTATCCCCAGAACTCAGCAACTGGGCTAATTTCCGCCAATACGGAAATAGACGAATGCGAGATTGGTTCCGCCGAAAATTAATTGTGGCCATGATAAGATAAGATTCTTTATGTACTGAGCATCCCATTTGGGACAGAGTACAAAACGCATAAAAAGTAGAATAAATAAGAAAGTAGACAAACAGGTGCGACGTTTCCGTTTCCGCTCCCAGAAATCCACTAGGCCAGAGGTCAGTTTTCGCAGCTAAAGTGAGTTCTGGGGCTAGATTGTAATTCATCCCACACAAGAAAATGAGATGAGCGCGTATGGCAAGCCGTTTTACTTTTTATTCAGTATTTGGTGATATCATCAAATATTTGCTGATATCATGAAATGATTTACTGATATCATCCAATATTTGCTGATATCAACAAATATTTGCTGATATCATCAAATGTTTGCTGATATCACCAAATCATTTGATGATATCTGCAACTGATTTGCTGATATCACCAAATCATTTGCTGATATCAGCAAATCATTTGATGATATCATCAAAACGCGTTATTTGTTGATATCAGCAAATGATTTGCTGATATCATCAAATGATTTGATGATATCAGCAATTGATTTGCTGATATCAGCAAATGATTTGATGATATCAGCAAATACTTCATATTTGATGATATCATTAAATATGGTGGAAGGTCGAAGTATGAACCATAACATGGAAGGCTCCCTGTTCAGAATGACAATAAACTTCGTCACAGCGCGTGTTCCGTTTCACAGGCTCGCTTCACTATTTCTGCCTCCATTAGCGGCGGTTGACCTGTAGATCCTGACCATTAACCACTGTGGTGGACCTACCTCGCACACGAGAATCTGTGTACATCCGACCGGACCCCCCTCCCCCCGGCAAGGTCAACATAGATAAAACACAGAATTGAGAAGTGATCGGAATGTTCAGCAAATAGCGCTTGAGATCATACTGAATTTACTGGGGATATGCTTAGATGAATAATGTCACACAACCGTTTCAATCTGTATCGGCTTTAGTAACGATAATCTGTAACGGATTAGATATTTCTGGAACATCATGATGTCTTGCCGGCATCATTGAAAACTGTTGACCGCTTCTCTCTTGCAGGAAACAAGCCTATGTATTTGTATACTATGATTGTCTTTTTGAATTTGGTGCTAATACTGTTATATGGAATATGGAATAGGTCTTTGGATTATGGACGCGGATATTCTCTAATGGACGACGGCTAGATTATGAATGACGGACTAGACGCTTGTAATTAGTACTATTTGATTACAGTACCCACATCATATAAAGATAAAAAGCCATATGACTTCATTGAGGCTTGGTTAGTTCTGTCTTTATCGTAAGAGCCTGGTCTCCTGTTACGGGTCAGTAAAGGGTCAAAGACATTAATTTATTGTTGTATGTGCGGCTATGCCTTATCTCCTGCCCTAAGAGCTAACCACTGAAGAAGCACGACAATCGGCTCTGCCTCAATATACCATGCTACCATGCTCCATGCTGACCGGCTTTTCCGAAATCATTATCCCCTTTCGCCTCACCCCGATTATACTCAAATGCAGATCTAATGAATTTGTGTCTACAAGTCGATAACCCGCGATGGAAAAGTTTATCTTCCCTGCTGTATATTTATTTGAATGCCCTTATATTCATGATTCTATTTGTCATTTATTAGTAAAGTTTGGCGTAAGGTATATGCCAGAGGTTTGATAGCGGCGGCTATTAAACATATTCCCTACATCACCCAACTCACTGTAGTTGCGTTTTATGGTTATTGTCTGGTTCTTTAAGTACCGTAATAGATATTGCATGTGATTTGTCGGTAGATAGCTTTACCACAAGGTATAATTTATCAACCAACAGGATGAGAAGGGAGCAGGCATTAACATTTAGGCTTATTTTCACGTTCCGCCATATTTAATGATATCATCAAAAATGATTTGCTGATATCAGCAAATCACTCGATTTGATGATATCATCAAATGATTTGCTGATATCATCAAACCATTTGGTGATATCATCAAATCATTTGGTGATATCAGCAAATCGACTGATTTGGTGATATCAGCAAATCATTTGATGATATCACCAAATCAATTGATGATATCATCAAATCATTTGAAGATATCAGCAAATATTTAATGATATCAGCAAATGCGGAATAAAAAGTAAAACGGCTTGCCATAAGCGCGTGCCACGTTGGACGACCAATCTCGACGCTCGACACCAGCTACAGACATGTTGCGCTCCAGCAACGTTTCTCTCAGAGTTACGTTGATATTTTTACTAAAATACCTATTAAAGTAATGGTTCAAATTATATGGGATGTATTTTCCTTCTCTCGAGTGGGCATTTTCATCCCATGATCAAATTATATGGGATCACAAAACACTAAAAACGTGCCTTTTAAGTGTAACTTTGTACTCTGTTGTATAGAAAGCTAAAAATTATTTATTTGATATGAAAATGTAAGAGTTTGGGGCAATTTAACACAAAAATAGCAACAAAACCCCAGCAAAATCAGTTGCATCCAAATGGCCGCCATCTTGGATTTATCCACGATTTGAGATTTATTCCGATATGTTCAAAATGTCAAATATTATAAGCTTTAAATTTACAAAGTTACAGCTCTCATTTTTCTTCGTTTCGGAGCACTAGAGGAAAGTTCAAGAAATTAAGTGAACATATTTTCACGGAGCTATTGTTCTAAGTATTGTTACTTGTTGAAAATGCTGTAAGTTCTATGTTAAATGTCAGATTTTATTAGCTTTATTATTTTATTGGGATAGGATTCAGACTATATCTTTAAAAAAAATGTCCTTCGTTGTGGAGAAGATCTGCTGGAAACCGGAAGTGAGATTTTATATCTAATTGTTGTAATAAAAGTTTTTTCTATACTATTGGTCATATTAACTGTTAGCATACAATAACGGTTGATCGCTTTGTAGCAATTGCTAATGACACAATTTCCGCAATTGAGACAATGACTCGTTACACATAAATGAGAGAACAATTATGAGCCCGTCTGTTCACGGATCATAAACTTCAGCTGATTAGCTACTGGCTTGTATAATTTCACTTTCCGCTATCTTTAAACCCAGGAGTCTCTTTTGAACTGGTGATAGCTAACATAATTTTATAGATATATACTGTAAGAAGTCCATCAAACTAGTTTGTTGGACTTCTGGTACTGTATTTTCCCAGTATTCAAAGAAAGTGCCATTATGCTTGAATAGTGGGGAAATATAGTGCCTAGGTATACAATTATGCAAGCTGTCACCAGTTTAAGATAGTCTCCAAGGTTGAAAGATAGGGGGGAGTGAAATTCGACAACCCAGTAGCTGATCAGCTGAAATCACTGGTCCGAGAACATTAAGGCTCTTCATTGTTCTCTCAATAATGTGCAACTGAGCCATTCAGGTCACCAGATCATGTCCCAATGGCAGGCGACCCTGTCAAGTGGTACCAAGCATGTTCAAGCTTATATTGCAGCAACTAGGGACCAGTAATTATCTGATGCACGAATAAATCACACATGATGTAGACGCTCAGATTTCAACCTATGCATCATAACAGTGCATCTGACGTCACACATCGGAACTACATGGATGGATTACTAACTCCGCATGAAAACGGCGATTTGTTTGCATCGGATAATCACTGGTCCCACGACTGGGTTGCAAACGCTCTTTGTTTTGACATTAATGGTTCAGATATACACTGCCAACCGGTAATATCACAAGGATGACAATAAGAAATTGTAATAGCAACTTACTGGCACAGGTTTTGGTCATTAGTGGTTGAATCTTCATACAGAGTCGCCAGTTAATGAAACAGTTTTGACAACTAATGTCGCAGTTGTAACATAATTGTTGAGTGCGCGAAGATACTCAGTCTAGTTCAACCAAGATGATATATCAGGGAAATACCATCTAGAGGTGAAACTATGAAGAATTGGTGCGAACTGCATGTTTGCCGATATTCTACGAGATCCCGTGCACAATAGGCCAATCACGACAAATTCGCTTCTTTCAACTTGACAATGATTGGCATTTAGTTCTTTTCACAGATCGGTCTTTTGAGTAAACCATTTGATCTTTACTATATTTGAATACTGTTTCTCTAACTTGTTTAGTATACTAGTCCACGTCCTCCTGTGTGTAATTACAAGGGTGTCATTTTAAAGTTGTTAAATCCATCTAGCTACCTGATTGGCTAACAAATGTAGTTTGAAATTCGCATGGGATTCACATAGCCCTGGTGTAAGATATAATATTCCTTGATACTGTATCTGAATTTACTGAGATTGGAAGACACTGTCCTATACAGCGGGTTAGTGAAATAATCGTGCACTTCGGGATAAAGGCACCATTTTTTTTTTCAACAGAACATCGCATGGCATCCTACTTTCAGAAAAAGTTCGGTTGCAAGAATATGAAGACGTCATTATAAAACACCAGAAATCTGGAAACCGTCTTTCTCAAATATACACCATTGTGGTTTTTAGTATCAAAATCCATGGTTTCAACAGTAGATATGGTTGTGCATTCGGGAAAACCAAATCTTGACACCATATTTGGTAAGTAAAAGAATATAATAATGCCATAATTATGGAGTCATCAATCTTAAATTAACTTCGAATTTAACAAATAACACAGAAACATGGGCATGAGGTTGGTGCAATTGTGGGCCTTGAGGTAAAAGCATGGAACTTGGCACATGTATTGTGCACACGGGTCAAAACTTGATAAAGCCCATTTGAAACTATTTCAAAATGGCCGCCATATTCGAGATGGCTCCGTTGTAATTGCAAAATCAGCGTATGGCACAAAACAAACTCACAGTTTGTTAGACTCGAAAGTTCTCGGACCAAAACTGGCAAAGTTATAGTACTTGATGTAGTGGTTAATTAAACATACATGTTTTCTTTTGTCTGACATGTCTGCACAATCTATCTATAATTGAAACTAAGGCAAGAAGTCATAACGTCGCCATATTGTCAAATATTCGTAAATTTTCTCTATTTTTGCAGAATTCTTTTACACCATACTTATCAATAATTTTCAGAGTGATCACACCGATTAAGAATACAGTTTCTTGACAGATAAATCAAAGCCAGTACGTAAAATGAAGTCCTGATCTTTTAGATGAAAATTGGAGAAGAAAACCCCGCCATTTTGAATTTATCCACGATCCTCTGCTTCTTGGATTATGATAATAGTCTAACAATTAGTCCAATACAATTAGTTATTAGATCAGTTCTGGGTCCTTTATAGACCCTAGCCAGCCACTGAACTTTATTTCCGGGGCTGTGGATAATGTTCCCAAACCCTGATGACGTATTATATCTCTCTCAATCACGTGATGAATTGTGTATTGATTCATCTACATAACACGTGATCATTTCTTCAGAAATCTAACATCGTTTATGTAACACGAAACCAATTAAATTGTCATTGTAAACGCAAAGTACATGTGCCTCAAGGCGTGAAGTCCTAAAAGTAACCCGATACACCAAATTAAAGCTTGCTCTTCCAACTGTGCCATTCCAGGGACCTTTGCGCTGGCAATTAAGTTGATGGCATGTTACATGAGGGAGCAGACAGGCTAATTGAATTGTTTAAAGATCCCTACCAGCCATTCAATTGCCATGGATGTTGGGGACCTGCATTGCATCAAGGGATAGAAGTGGGATTTTATTGTCATGGATGTAGGGGGCCTACGTCATCAGGTTTCAGGACAATTGTTCAGTAATGTGGTGACGTACCACCTCGTCCACCTAGTCTCCTATCCTGGTCAGAATGGGTTAACATCCATCTTATCTGGAATTTTGCTTGAAGCCATTGGTTTTCTTACTCTCAGAACTCCAATAAATCATCATAGAAAAAAATGGTATTTTTGTCCGGAAGTACACAATCCGTCCATTATTTTACTCTAAGCCACCCGAATACATCGCTCATGAATTCCATGAAAAAGCGGATATCGCTAAAACAGACCCTTTTTGCCAGAAAATTCAATCTACATTTTTTCTTATGCATTTTTTCTTACCATGCTATTTTTCTTATTCCTTCCTTTAATATCTGAGAACACCAATAACACAGAAGATGTGTTTTATGTGTGAATTATTTTCAATAATTTATAAGCCTGATCTACTCGAGAAATTCTAGTTTGTGCAATGTAGATAAGGTGCTTATTTATCCATTCCGTTCAGACGGTGAAAAATTTTAAGTCAAGCAGTTTTGGCGATATTAATGGTTCAAATGACTACAAAAATTAACGATTGGAAGAGATTGCCCCATGATGACCTACTTCAATGTATTTTTGTGTCAACACGTGCAAGATCACAATGACTAGAAAAGGTGTTCACTATTTAATTGGGGAAAATAATAAAGAGGTTGGGTTTCGTCGTAAGAAACACACTAAACATGTGTTCAATAGGCCTATAGATTATACTTTGCGTGACACTGGTGAAAGCTTTCGAATGATGACACACAATTTATGGCTATCGACGGTACAAAACTAATTGCTTTCGCGCTACAGTTCAAAGACACCGATAAACTACAGCGTTTAGGCTTTAGCGTTTCTAGTGTTCATAAGGGCAAATACATTATAACCTAAGGCGATCGCTTTTCATGTACGGTGATGAAAAAACTCAAAATCTCATTCTTTAAAGTAACAGAAAATTATGTTCGTTTTGGGAGATGTCAGATTGAATTCTGTTATTTGATACAAAAGCAGGATCTTTCCGATTTGCGACTGACATATTCAAAGCAATGGGGTACGATCATATATGTTAGTTTTCGTTAGTGAATATGATTGCATCTTTTACGATTCATACGAATACTATTTCATCCAAAAACTTCAAGGTATCCACATGAACAGTCACGCAAGTTGTTCAATTCCCGTGACAAGAGAGAATAATAAAAAAAAATATATGATTTTTTTCAATACGCACGAATGCTAATTGGACCTTGACAAAGTGGTGCTTCACTGCAGATAAACTATATACCAGTTGGTTAAATTAGGTAATCTTAGCTTTCACTTAGGATTAGGTAAGCAATAGCTTCCACCAGAAGTTCATGAAAACTAGTTTTCATGAACTTCTGCTTCCACTTAAGATTCGTACGGCCACTATTAGTTATGTTCGCTTCTGCCAGTAAGTGTGCAAGATTCTACGAGTTTAACATAGGCGCATTGTCTGTGTATAGACAGTTTGGTAGAGTGAATTCAGATTTATCCATTCCGTTCAGACAGTGAAAATAATTTTCAGTCGAACAGTTTTGGCGATATTATTAATGGTTCAACTGGCTGAACAATTAAGTTGGAAAAAACTGTATCATGATGCCATATTCCAATGTATTTTCGTGTCAACCCGTGCAAGGTCATCATGCGTAGTGAAGGAGTTCACTATTTAATTGGCGGAAATAATAAAGAGGTTGGATTTCGTCGTAAGAAACACACTAAACATGTGTCCAATGTGACACTGGTGAAAGCTTTCGAACGATGACACACAATTTATGGCTATCGAAAGTACAAAGCTAATTGCTTCCGCGCTACTGTTTAGAGATACCGATAAACTATAGTCACGGCTTTAGCGTTACCATAGTATACATAGGAGCAAATACATAAAACCCTAAGGCGTTTGCTTTTCATGTGATCGAAAATTTTCATGAGACGGACAATCAGCCATCTCCAATAGAACAGAACATCTTGTTAATTTAACAGAATGGGGTTTAAAACATTTCGATCGATGAAGCTTGTCGATTTTGCGACTAACATATGCAAACCATTACTTTTCACTGGTGAATATGACTGCATTTTTACGAATTCGAAAATCTAGAAAAGGACAGGATCCATACGTAATCAGAGTACTTAAAGTACTGATGTCGAGTTTACTTGAATCAGAGTGGTTTATTATTCCCATATTTGTGATCATTTAAGGGAGGAAAGATGGTGTTCGCTTTACATAGGGAAGCGGGAGGGAGGGAATTTGGCTTAATGTCACACTCAAGTTTGTTTCACTCATATGGTGACAGTCAGTTTGGTTGGTGGAGGAAGCCGGAGTACCCGGAGAGAACCACCGCCCTTCGGCAAGTAACTGACAAACTTTCACACATGGACCAGCTGGGTTCGAACCCGTGCCGGTTCAGCGGTGTGAGGCTAGCGGTCACCAGCGAAGCGCCTTATACCACTCGGCCACCGAGGGCCCCCATAGGGAAGCGTCCTCAAGCTCTTCGGTTTGTAGGGCCAACCTTTCACTTTTATCAAAAGGATATGAAATGGACCATTTTGTACAGCTTGCATGCTGAATTATAAGACACGAAATAATGACGGACTGCAGATGCACGAAAGCGGGTTTATAGCGCACCAAAGTTGGTACATTGGCTTATTTTCGTATTTTCATGCACTTTTCGGTGCAGATGTTCTTTTGTTACAAAAATAGGACACCTTTAACCAAAACCAATTTTAGCTATCTTGAACAACAAATAATTCTGAATTATTCAGTCTAAATATGATTTTCAAAGGTGTCATAATTTTGCAACAAGGGAAAATGTCGACTGTAAATGCACCGAAAAGTGCAAAATAAGCCTATACGGCAGGTGTGAACCACTGTAAGTCTGGTTGTGTTTATCTGTTGGCCTTGATTATTCTTTATCTGATAATTCAGTATGTAGACAAAAGAAATTATCAATTTGGCGCTTTTTAGACAAAAATTAGCCCCACCAGTTATGTGTATCAAAAAGGCGTTGAGGACGATTTCCTATCTAAAGCGAACACCACCTTTGTGATCTTACAACAAAAGTTATTTACAAAATTGCATTTCATAATTTTTCACTATGATTCATAATAAAATTTGTTGTAAGGTGGCGTACCAGAGATTGAAAAATGTTCAAATATTAAAATTCATATTGTAATAATTTTTCACAAAGTGCCAGATCTAGTTATAGAATAACCTCAAGAATATGTGTGTGAACTTGAATTTTCAGATCTATATCATGTACCAATTTTGAGTTATTGCATTTGAAAGATTAACTAAAAAAAACTGATGGGACTTCAAGTGCTGGCCCTTAATTACTCGGTGATTATCCTACGGGGATGCTATTGCTTTGTGGCGCAGTGACTACCCATCTTCACCACGTCAAGGTTTCTATTTGTGAGCCAAAGGATAGAGATACCCCTGGTTTTAGCGAGCGAGGATGTGACTACCTAGCTAAGATTCATAGCGTCTCCCTTCCCTCAACGCTATGTCGACGACAAATACATTTCCCTCGTGGTAACTCGAACATCTCCATGGCGCACTTATTATTACCTTTGCGCCCTATTGGACCTTCATTAACTTGAGAAAATGGGTCGCCATGACTAAAAATACCATAATCGACGTTGTGATCATCATCCCCTGTATACACGGGATCAATAATGACGGAAATGCCCATCTTCTTGACCCTCGATTTCAGGTGATTTTGAGGCTCCATAGGGATAATTTTAACGTCTGTAATTAATATATGACCAACGAAGGGCCAGCTAGTCTGCCATTTCTGTATTTTTATTCATGGCGGCCATTTTCTCAAGTTAATGAAGGTCCAATAGGGCGCAAAGGTAATAATAAGTGCGCCATGGAGATGTTCGAGTTACCACCAGGGAAATGTATTTGTCGTTGGCATAGCGATGAGGGAAGGGAGACGCTATGAATCTTAGCTAGTGACTATCTGGCAATCAGCGCCAGATAATAGCCAGATATTAATAAGAATGCATTTCCTTGATAAACAGGCAGATAAATGTTGCTTATAAAATGCTGCGATAATGTCCCAATTATCACGTTCAATGCACAAGCTACCATGCATTGTAAATGTGTATATGACCGGCAGACAGAAGAACGGTATTTTTGTATGAATGCAGTCTCCGGGCAGGAGATCAAAACTACAAATGTGCAGAAGAAGAAAAGACAAAACTGAAAAGTGATAACGGAGTAGGGTTTACCCGAGGTAAACCGGACAAAAAAGGGCTATCAACCGGTTCTGTCCACAGGGGCTCGTATCTCCCCCGCACCAAATCAACATAATTAACGAAATAACAACGGTAGGCCTATAACGAATCCCTGTGTTTCCGTCTATCAATCAAAATGACATGATAAAAATCTGCTTGAAGGTGTCATATTTTATTAACATATATACCTACGAAAAAGTGTACACAAATCCAAATAAACAACCAAAAGCCCAATTTCATACACATCACGCATTCCACGCTATTCGACCTGAGGGAATTTACATTACATTTTTGCTGTAACCCATGGCCAGACGTGTGTCTGGGGTAAGTTCAGTAAGCCCAAGTCTTATCCTTCATGAGATATGGTGATGAGAAGACATGATGGCAAATGGGTCAACCACGACCGAGTAACCCTTGATATACAATAGGTCAGTCACTGATATTTGATAGGTTCTTACTCTGTGACCGCATGTGTATGATATATAGTTTCGTGCTTCGGAGCATACACATGGGCACAGATATGACTTAAAGAAGTAATAGCGTGATTTTAATTATTCGTTTAAACTGAACAGCATGATCACTTGAAACATTTGCCAAAATATTTTCAAGTCGTGAAGTCTTGCATTTCTTATAGGGACCAATATTGTCAGAATCTTCAATTCGGTCTAGGGTCGTGAACAACATTAAAATGGGAAATGACTGAGATGACGTCGGATAACGTGACCAGGTGTCCATGACGTCGCATTAGAACCCGTCATAGTGTAATAAAAGGTCTAAGATCGAGTATGACGTTGCAAAGCATCACGCCCGGAATGCCAATGCGCGTTTTGTGACGTCATCTCAGGCACTAGGACCAAGTGCAGGTGCTGTCACGTTTTTCAGAGAGTGTCAGAAGTGTGATTCCAATGCCCGTGATATTAAAAAATGAGGTCACAGAAAAACGTTCATCTAGATGATCTCAACTACTTAATAATTTTCATCGAAATATGTTATTTGCTGAATATTTTTCAAATGACGCTACTACCTCTTTAACAATCAAATGATGACAAACTCGATAGTCTTCTGCACTGTGACCACATGAATTTATGATGTAAGATGTTCGTGCTCACATGTACAGTCATTTTTTAGATTTCGTGTTAACGAGAAAAAGATGGCGTACGGACAGATGTATGGAGGACAAACTGTATGGAGGACAAAATGACATGACGACAATACCCCGAGGGGTAGTAAGCTTGTCTTCAGTAAATACGTGTATTGCAACGGACTTGAATATTCAGTCATATGAACCCGCGATGAAAGTAAAATGGATCCACGCATTTATTCTCAAAGGAATTACACCTGTAGGATAATATACAACTGTTGACTTATGAGGCGCTTGGCTTGATACGCTATTGACCAAGGAAAACCATTATTGACTGACGCCGGAGGCCGAAGTCAATAATGGTTTTCCTTGGCCAATATAATGTCATGTCTACCACCGCAGTGGTAGTAGTAAAAGGGGATTTGGGCGCCATTTGACCCCAGTTTTGACGCGTAAAGAAGGTGACGACAACATCATCAATAACGAGTAACGATTAAGCCTATACCATCATAACCATTAAATGGTGATGGGGCCTGGTCATCACCAGTGAATGGTGGGGGCACCGGAGTGCAGGCTTAGGGAGAGATGGATCTCCAGAGAGTGCAACGAGGATGACCTTTTGACAACTGACCTGTGATGCACGCATGCGTCCTCGGAACTTCGAGTCTATGGATAAGAGTGAGATGTGTGACGTGACCTTGTCACCGGCGTGGGTGGGTTCGAGATCCCTTCCGGTCCACCTTCAACCTTTGATGTCAAGTTGCGCTAGGTATATGTTTTGTAGCGCAGGGAGGTGCATTTTGGAAATTAAGGTTGTGCTGTGTATACAGTGAAATCTCTCGATCTGTACAGTAATACTGGGAGGGTTGGTCTTGGGTATAACCGTTCCACATCCGAGCGATACTCTGCATCTAGCCTCATACACACTCAATTTACCTATTTTATATCTATAAGTAAGGCAGATAAAGCAATATAGTCCCTCAAGGCTAGTTTTATCACAGTAATGCCATAATACAATAATGAGTGGGGATGGAAGGAAGAGTGAGAAGTACTAAGGAGGAGGATTAAAGAGGGCGGGGGGGGGGGGGTAGTGAAGAGCAGCAGAAGCAGTAGGAGTTAATGGGAGGAAGTCAGTCTATGCCCAACTGAAGAGCAGGTATACTATGTCGAGTAATTTAAACGTTCTGTCAGAATGCCCTACTCTCGTCGCGATACTACGCTCCGACACCTTCAGTATGAAAACAGTCAAGAGATACGCCCGTGCCCATGACCTACGGATTAGACGAGTCTATTAGAGCATCCCTGTACTATGGCGGTCAGCGATCCAACGGGGTGTGGAAAGACGTCGTGGGTGAAAAATTCATATAGCAAGGCTGATCAGCCATGCTCATATTGAAAGAGAATACAGCCAGTCGCTGTTAAACAACGTGAGCTTCGCCTCAGACATTCTTCGTCATATCGACCAGCTTATACCCTCGACCCTGAGTAGGTAAATGTTATTGTCTTGAGCGATCTGGTGGGTGCTGCAAAGGAAAAATCAAACATCGCTGACTTGTTTACCAAAATACCCCATCACCGGAATTTCTCTCTGATTTATTTGACACAGAATCTCTTTCCTAAAGGAAGGCGGACAGGAATATAATAGCTTTGAACTGCAATACTACCTGCTGTTCACCGATCCCATCTGAACGTCGCAATCCGCGAGTCGAATTTATCCTCAGAACATTGGCTATACCATGCACGCGTTTCAGTCAGTAGGCCTACTACTATCTATTCCTGGACACTCCATGTTGTTGAGAAAATTCAAGGTGTACTGACAAGTCACATGACCCCAAGAATTCTACCCAAAGACATTGCAAAGTTGTAGATTGATTTTATATCCCGTATGAAAGCCCATACCGGTACTCCCAAAGAGCGCCGACTGATGACCCATGTGTTACACGGAGAGGTACATGTACTTCAGATCCACCCATTCAGTCATCGACCATCGAATAACCCTGTCAGTAGGTGGCGGATACATACAAGCGTCTAGTCCGTCATTCAATATTCAGCTGTCGTTCATTAAAGAATTTCCGCGTCCATAATCCAAACACCAAATTCATATAATTGCGTTAGCAATTTAAAAGAACAAATATACATAAAACTATGCTAGTTTCTTGCAAAAAAGAAGCGGTCAACAGTTATCCATGATGCAGGCAAGGCATCATGTTTCAAAGATATCAAATCCATATTACTCTCTCTCTGGAGACAGTCCAGAATCCGGCACGGGTTCGATCCCAGCTGGTCCATGTGTGAAAGTTTGTCAGTTACTTGCCGAAGGGCGGTAGTTCTCTCCGGGTACTCCGGCTTCCTCCACCAACCAAACTGACTGTCATCATATGAGTGAAACAAACTTGAGTGTGACATTAAGCCAAATTCCCTCCCTCCTCCCAATCCAGAATCAACATCCACCAACTCTGGTTTAGCGGGCGCAAATTCCTCTATGCTCCCATTTTTCAGGCCCATAATACACCCAGACTCGGAATACTAAGAACCGAATGTGGCGAGGGCGATCCAACCAGCCCCAACACAGCCCCGTGTAGACGTACTCCCTCCCTCCCCCCTCCCCCCACCCGCAGCCACCCCCTTCAAACACTATCACCTTTTACTCTCTCCAACACTGTCACTCCCATGATGCCCTCTTCCAAGAACACCACAGACGTTCACTATTTAATTGTGAGAAGTAATATAAAGGTTTGGGATTGCAATATTTCGTCGTAACAAATACATTGAATGTCATGTACCGGAATTCAATCATCCTCGTTAAAATCACCTCGCTAAAATCACTATTCAAAAAGAAAACTTTGACGTTGAAGATGGTGATCATTAGGCCTATATGTTCTACTTTGCGTGACACCTGTGAAAGTTTCCTATCGATGATACACACTTTACATGGCTATCGACCTTACAAATGAAATTGCTTCCTGGCTATCTTGTTCAAGGACACCGATAAATTATAGTCATGGCTTTAGCGTTTTCATAGAAATACATAGCAAATACATTATACCCTCAGTCGATTGATGTTCCTGTCGCGGACAAGCATACACTCAAAATCCCATTCTGTTTATAATCTAACAAATAAAACTCTGGTCTATATCGGAAATTTTATTATTTGATACAAGACAGACTGAATTCTGTAATATGATTAACACAATCTTTCTCTATCATTAACATAATTAAATCCATGGCATCATGTCCATAGAACAAAATATTTTCTGTGTTTAACAGTATTGCGTTTTTAAACATTTCGTCCGATGAAGTCTTTTGCCGATTTTGCGACTGCCATATACAAATCAATGGTGTTATATGTTATTAATCGATTGTTTTCGTATTGCCTTCGTATTGACCTGAGGGTCGCCGTATTGGCCCGAGGCCGCAGGCCGAGGGTCAATACGGCGACCCGAAGGTCAATACTAAGGCTATACGAAAACAATCGATTCATAATATTTTTATTAATTGACATTTACTGGCCGTGTTCTTGTTTTTCCGAGCTTGAGTGGCAGCATCCGTTCCTTGATCTGTAACAGGTTTAAATCGTTTTGAATCGTCTCCACATATCTCCTCAAACTCTAAAATTCCGCCCACGAACCCTTGATAACACGCTCTGCGCTCGCCATCGTGCTGAACAAACAACACTGCTGCCGTCTGTTTCTCCAGTCGTCCGTCCCTACTGCTAGTTACGGCTCCACTCGTTGACCTCGGCCAATACAACATTCAACCCGGCCAATACAGCTTTCAACTCGGCCAATACAACTCGGCCAATACAAGTCGGGTTCGACATGACGTATGGACAGGCCGTTTTACACTGTATTCGTGTAATAACATACACAGTCAATTAATAAAGGACTATATATGTTAGTTTTCATTGGTAAATATGACTGCGACGGGCCTGAAACCTGCTCTATAAAACAACTTGAATGAAAAGTTCATCCCGTTCATGTTGAGTGAAATTCACTCAAGTTTGAGGGAAATTCACTCAAGTTTGAGGGAAATTCACTCAAATTTCACTCAAGTTTAGGTTGACAGTTCACTCAAGATGAGTGAAGTTGTAGTTGATTTCACTTTAGTTAAACTCACTCGACTTGATTGGAATTTACTCAAAGTTAGTGAAATATTTCACTCAAGGTCTTGTGTGAGAGAAATTTCCAGTTTTATTTGGGTGAAATCTTATCCCACTTCTATCTCGTGATGCAATGTATTTCAATGACAAACGACAGGCGACGATCATAATATACTATTCGATTAATCTGGCACCTTCCTCATGTAACACGACATCAATTCAATTCCCAAAGCGAGGTCCCACAGCCGGGGGACACAGCCGGAAGAGCAAGCTTAATTTGGTGTGTCTGGTTACATGTAGGACTTGCGTACGGTGCGTTGACAATTAAATTATTGTCGTGTTACATAATTAAGCGATGCTAGATTTCAGGATACTTGATCACATGTAGATGAATGGATGCACAAATCATCACGTGATTGAAAGGGGCATAAAACATCATCAGGGTTTAGGTATTTACAAGTTTTAAAATATCCAACGAAAGAATCCGTGCGCGATTGAGAGCTGCTGACCGGTTCTTTCTATTAACCAAAATGACACTTCGATGTGATATCACTGTAGATAGGGGATTTTAAAAAACACAACAACACCGTATTAGGTTTGGTTGAAGGTAACATATTTGAGATATGTGTGCAAGAGATATTGAAATGTATACAAAAAGCCAAATGAACAACCGAAAGCGCAATTACACCGCAATTTGGACTGGGGAATTTACAGTATATAACTTAATTCTACTTCTACCCATGGCAAATTTAATCTGAAATCCATGACCAGATGTGTGTTTGGTGTAAGTCCAGTAAGCCTAAACCTTTTTTCATTCTGGAGATATGATGGCAAATTGGCCAACTATGACCCAGTGACGCAAGATAAAATAGGTCAGTCCCTGTTATTTTCTTTTCTCTCGCGCTGTGCCCGCATGTGTATGATGAAAGTTTGGTCCTCCGAGGAAATACTCATGGGATAGATATGGTGTAACAATGAAATGGCGTCAAAATAACACGGAAAAATGTCTGTCTCATTGATTTTCGATAGGCCTCTGCAAAGTGACCACATGCATGTATGATTTAAGTTGTTGGTGCTACGAGATGTAGCCCCGTGGGGCTTCCGGGGGTTGACCTGGGATGTCGTTGTGCACACCGCAGGTCATGGTAAGAATAGGCCTCAGCTCCTCAGAGAGCTTGTCGTAAGAGGCGACTAACTGCGACACCCGTGGAGTTCCCGGGTGTGAAAAGGAATAGGGCCCCATCCGTCGTGATATGAGTGAAATATAGTTGAAAGCGACGTTAAAGGTGAACTGCAAAGCGTTTAATTTTATCTAAATTGTTGCTTATATACATCTTGTCTTATGTGACATAACTTTTATACGTTTTTGGGGCAAATATAGTTTGTAAAATTGTACTAATAACAATATTTAAGTTATCCTGTTTTAAATCCGTCTTGAAAACTTGCATCGCTTGTCTCTCTTGGTTTGTAGAACGTTATGACGTTATAGTGGTCCCCTTCATTCAAGTTTTATTCGAATGTGACGTCATGCTACGTCGGATGGGGACCACTATAACGTCATGACGTTCCAAAAACAACGGGAGGCAAGCGATGACGTTTTTAAAAGTTCTGGCTCTCGGTATATGTTTTGACTTCTCATATACCCAAAATAAAACAATAACCCCCAGAACTATTATCACTCATAATTATAACAACTATAGAAGTTCTTGTTTCATGACATTTTAACAAACATTGGAAAGCTTTTCAGTTCACCTTTAAATCATATTCACTCACTCTCTCCTAGTCCTTCTTGACATAGTTCTTCTTGAGATATACGAAGCCACATATAACGACAAGTACCCAAGGTAAATTTTGGTTGATGAGTAGAAACCTTGTCTTCAGGAAAATACATTCATTGTAACAGACTTGGGCATTTAGCCATAACAACCTGCGATGAAACTAAAATGGATTCATGCATCAATTCTCAAACGAATTCCACCTGCAGGATAACTAATAATGTCGAACTAATATACTAATATGCTCGGGATGTATAGCCTCATTTACTCTGGTTAATCAAATCTTATAGGGAATATTTTACGCACACCTCGCAGAGTTTTACACGATGAGAAGATGGAACTGTTAAACATGCGAAGCCTCATTACACTTGACAAGCATGGGATTTGTACTCTAGCCGACTCTTAATTAATGGTCCAACCATCAAACATTTATCCTTATCCAGCTAACGGTCTGCGTCGTTACTTGATTAATTACATATTGCTGTTGATCACATACATTAATTACTAGCGCCATTATTGTCTCCTTCGGCTGACCATTTAAACACTCACTAATTAGCGGACATCACGGCATTAACATGTGAGAAATGACACATCAGCCATCGACTGATGGATAGAAGCAGCGTGCCCTTGGAATATTGGAACGGTGGCAGTGAAGAGATTTATCACCTTTCATTTGGTTGGTATCCAGATCCAGCCTACAATGTTTCAGACTTCACATTAAAACTAATTGACCAGTTTATCTTAAGTCGTTCCAATTCTGGGGTGTTTCCAAAGCTTAGTACATGTCATCTTCACAACGTCAAGGTTTCTATTTGTGAGCCAAAGGCGAACCCTTGACCATCTTGCATAGCAGACCGCGTTCCGTCCGCATTCCAGTTACGTGACCTAGAAAAACTGCGCTGATGGTAAAATACGTTAGGGTTTTACCTTCTGTGCTAAACTATTCGCTGATACCGAATGTAAAATATTTAATCCAAGCATGCATAACAATAAAATATTAATGTAATAGTGAGGTAGTGAGGTCGAATACACTGACATCGCGGACTGCCGGTAAAGTTTCAGTGTTTCCTACATTTGCTTGGCTTGTTGGATGTTTGACGGTAGATGAATTGGTACATTTTTCTTCAAGTAGATTTGTTTTAAACTATCTTTCCTTTATATTTATTAATGTTCATGGTTGTTGAAAATATGCGTGTTCATCTGCCACCGGGTATCCCACAAGCTATGGTGTTTTCGAATCTCATGTCACGGTCGCCATGGTCGCGGTAAACAAGTGATCTGATTGGTCAATATATGCAGGATGTTGCTTTACAGCATTCTCGTCTCGCGAGACTCCCTACTGCGAGAAAGAGCCTCCCGCGGATAGACACGGCTCTCTTTGAGAATGGCTTTACAGCTGAAAAAGATACAGAGCCAAAGCTTACCAGGGGTATCTAGTATAGCGATACCCCTGGTTTTAGCGAGGATGAGTACAGGTATGTGTCTCAGTTGACTGAAAATCATCTCCACTCACTTGCAGTGGAAATAAGACCCTTTGATAACGCTTTGGTGAAGTCGCGCTGAAGTTCGTGATCTCACACGAGAGCCGAATTCGAAAGTGAAACTAAGAGGGGAGACAGTCGGCGGTTTCGAATCCCGCCCAACCCCCTGCAGAAGGGTCATTTTCGCAAGGGTATCTCAAAACCGCAAAAAGAAAGTGATCGATATTTGATTGTTTGCCTCACCAGCGCTCGCGACCCAAATACTTTTCGTCGTGGCAACGAGACGCGTCTCGTGAATGACAGCGTTGGTAAAATATTAAATAAAACCAATGTCCTCAGACTCATTTAACGGTTATACCAAATGACTCTATACTACTTTGCATTAAAACATACCCAGTAGTGTTCCAAACAACAAATTAGTATTTTTTTCTTGAATAATGTCGTCGAAGTGGGTTTTAGGACACGAATAGCACACATGTGGGAGAAAACGTATTGGAGCCATGACCTCTGGTGCATGACGTCACAACCTGATTTTACGATTGCGCCGTAAACGTCATAGTCTATGACGTCGGGCGTTGTTACGAAAGATTCACCCAACTGTGGGAGTTCTAGGGTGCACTCCACACTAGGCCACGGTTTCGCACAAATGGCCCCTCCCTAATTTCATAATAAGAAAGGTCGCCTGTTTTTGACAGCATGGTAATTCTTCTTCCCTTTCTACTAGCTGATATCTGTGGTATCACCCTGCTGGACGTAACCATTTCTTCAAACGAGGATATAGCAATTGCTTGCTTATCGCATCTACGCGCCACTACAGAGTTAATGGTTTCCGGAATTGAATATCTGGCAGGACAAAATCCTCACTTTTTCGGGGAACGAAAATGATGATTCCCTTATGGTGATAAAATTTTACAAAAAACGAGTAGGTCGACCCCCTGATTTTTTTCGCTTTTTAAAATGCCCGTTGGACGGAGAAACTTTCACAAGTCTAACAAGAAAATCATTTCGTTTGTTTTCTCTGGATGGTGGGTCGAATTTGGCACATTTTCGTACATTTTATGGAGTTTTTCAGAAAAGTTGAAGATGGTTTAAGGAGGATTGCACGTCTTTCATTTTCAATTTGAATAGCTCACTTGTCTCCTGGAATAATGGCATGGGTGTGCCCAGTCAGAAAATATATACTTTCACAGGGGTTTTGTTAAAGATTTTACATATATTTGAGGCCGAAGACCCGAACCCATGTCTATTTTAATCGCACATCATTTAGGTGTGGAATGCACCCCTAGCGTGATGTCGCTGACATTTTGACGTCACAACAGGCATTTGAGCGAGATCGTAATCAGGTTGTGACATCACAGGTCAAGCGGTCACAGCTTTCGCCGTTTTGAAAGAGGCGTGAAACTGTCGCACTTTACTGCTGCTATTTCCAACCTTGGGCAGTTTGAAAACATACAAAAATATATTAACAAGTCTATATAATCGCCTCTACAACAATTTAGCACAAAAAGTAGCAGGTTTTGAGACCATTTTGTATAACCTTTAACCAATGGATAAATGAGTTTGAATTCAGTCTAGTGTCTCAGTTATGCGTTGATGATAAATGCTAATTTGAAACCATTGAAATATTCTGGATGTATATACGTTGAATATCTTCAAGAGCATGAATGGCGATTTCCCACAAGCCGATAACAGTAATTGGAAAGATTCGGTGCACTGTGTCAAGTTCAAGAGGTTCTCAGCTTCCGACATTTATTTCTATGTTATGAGCATCAAAGACAGTACCGGAGTAGTATACAAAGGTGGTGGTGGTGGTGGTGGGACCAAAATGGCGGCTTGTGGGTGGTGGTGGTGGTGGTGGTGGGACCAAAATGGCGGCTTGTGGGTGGTGGTGGTGGTGGTGGGACCAAAACGGCGGCTTGTGGGTGGTGGTGGTGGTGGTGGGACCAAAATGGCGGCCTGTGGGTGGTGGTGGTGGTGGGACCAAAATGGCGGCGCAAGGGAGCAAACGAGGCGGTGGGGAGGTCACGGGGAGAAAAAACCCTCACATTACCCTCAAAAAAACCTCTAAGCCATATAAAAATAATAAACATAATCTATAGGTGTTGTACCATGTTAATAGCATCAGTCTAGCACCTGTACCACCCTAGGGTCGAGCGTTTATTGTCCCGTGTATCTCCGCAGAAAATCAACAAACAAAATGGCGGCTCCAGGATGGTGTGGGGACGCCCTTTCCACATCACGGCGTCGATCATAGCGCCATCTGCACACACTGACGCAAGGGAGACAACTCGTGTGGCCCAAGGATATGGAAATAGCCGTTTTGGAGCTAGGGGAGTTACTACTGGTCCAGTGGGGTCGAGTGATGTATCAATGTGAAGCCTAGGTGAGGGGGCATCTGATGGGCTGGGTGTGGGGTTGAACTAGCGTCATTCTGCGCATGCGCGGTGGCCCAAGGGTATGGAAATAGCCGTGTTGGAGCTAGGGGAGTTACTACTGGTCCAGTGGGGTCGAGTGAGGTATCAAAGTGAAGCCTATGTGAGGGGGCATCTGACTGGACTAGTGTGTTTGAAATAGCGTCATTCTGCGCATGCGCGGTGGCCCAAGGGTATGGAAATAGCCGTGTTGGGAGCTAGCGAAGCCAATAATGGTCCAATGGGGTCGTATGAGGTATCAAAGTGAAGCCTTCGTGAAGGGGCATCTGGGTTTGAACTAGCGTCATTCTGCGCATGCGCGGTGGCCCAAGGGTATGAACATAGCCGTGTTGGCATGTAGGGGAGTTACTCATGGTCCAATGGGGTCGAGTGAGGTATCAACGTGAAGCCTAGGTGAAGGGGCATCTGACTGGACTAGTGGGTTTGAAATAGCGTCATTTTGCGCATGCGCGGTGGCCCAAGGGTATGGAAATAGCCGTGTTGGAGCTAGCGAAGCCAACTAATGGTCCAGTGGGGTCGAGTGAGGTATCAAAGTGAAGCCTAGGTGAAGGGGCATCTGACTGGACTAGTGGGGTTGAACTAGCGTCATTCTGCGCATGCGCATAGACGTTTTGGGATGTAGGGGAGTCCCTAATGGTGCAATGGGGTCGAGTGAGGTATCCAAGTGAAGCCTAGGTGAAGGGGCATCTGATGGGTTGGGTGTGCGGTAGGAATATCATTCTGCGCATGCGCAGATGCAATGCGGAGCTCTCGTCCAATCAGAAGCGAGTATTTCAAATCCGCCACGGAGCTCTCGTCCAATCAGAAGCGAGTATTTTGACCCGGTGCATTATGGGACATATCCAAGATGGCGGCACGTATGTTCAAGATGGCGGCACATCCGGTGTCGAAAACTGGCCATTTCTGTCGGGATGTGGTCACCTAGTGTCGAAAACTGGACCCTGTATGGGTCCCGCTAGACGTGTTGGAGCTAGGGGAGCCACGAATGGTCCAATGGGGTCGAATCGCGAGCGCGCGCGCGAATCCGGGGTTTTCACTAAAACTACCTCCAAACATAGAAGAGTTCCTAATGTTTCCTCTTAGACGTCCGTATGTTCAACCCTCGAGGTGTTTTCCCGCCGCGGTTCGCCCCGGCCCCCCAGCGCGAGCGCGCGCGCGAGTTCTCCGCAAGTGCGCGTCATCCCCGGCAGTGCCCGCGCGCGCGGGTCAAAAGGTCACCTCCAGGTCAGACGGTCCAATATGAATAACGACAAGTTCAGCAATGTTCATACAGTTTATTATCCCCAATGTTACATCATACCCAGGCTGGGGGAGCCGCCCTGGGTATGTTTAGTATGTGCACAGCAAAACAAAATTGAAATATCAAACACCATGTTTTAACGCACCGTCACATTTAATGTTTACTGAGCTCAAGTCAATGATCAGCATGTAGACATGTACGGCATGTTATGGTATTCATCAGTGCACGAGTGACGCATTCAACCGATGGCGGTGGTGAATCACCTTGGTAAGGAAAAACGTAACATTGGTCACCCTCTTCACTGTCCATTTGGTGTTGGGTCGTTGTTGTTGGGCCCATCCCAAGACATCCAATTGTTCCACTTGGTCCAGCATCATCTCTAGTGACCTCCGGTCATTGATGGTAAACGGTTGGTCGTACACTGGGTGGAGGGCACTGGAATAGAAATAGCGCAATTCACCCGTCATCTTATGGCATAACATGTACCCAAATGCTACATTTAATGTGAAGGCCGTAGGTTGGTCATTGAAGATGGTTTCCACGTAGCTGCGTAGACGGGTGAGCTTGGTCAGTGGGAAATTGTAGATATCTTGAATAGGGCGATGACGGTGGAAACAGTGCCGTGTCATGGTCCAATGGCGCCGAGAGATGTCACTCTCTGGATGATATTCGGGTAAGAGATCGCTAGGAACATTTATGGGCTCGTCCAGAAAATGTTCGATGTATGACGTATGACTCGAAACCGTAACGGTGGGGTCCGGCTGGAAATCCAGG
The DNA here is from genome assembly GCA_036873755.1 of Hanleya hanleyi. Lineage (NCBI taxonomy): Eukaryota > Metazoa > Mollusca > Polyplacophora > Lepidopleurida > Hanleyidae > Hanleya > Hanleya hanleyi. The sequence continues at coordinate 55,969 of JAVTVY010020760.1, forward strand.
CTCTTCCCAACTGTGGGTATAGGCGGGCTCTCCGTCATCGCATCACCAGTGGCGTTCGTCTCCCCGGGCTTATCTTCACTGGGTCTGACCTTCCGCGGCTCCTCTTCAGTAGGAAGTTGTCGCCAAAACCGTGGAGACGGGGCATGAATCAAACGCTGATGCCGTCTCAACTGACTGCGTCGTTTGAAGAGTTGACCACAGTCCTTACATTGTTTCGTCGCGCCCTCGTGGAATGAACGTTCGTGGCGCAGTAAAGCATCTTCCCGATTAAATGACCGTGCGCAGGTTATACAAGTATACAGTCCATCGTTGTGGGTGGAGGCCTCGTGGCGTCGTAAATTATCTAGACGAGTAAACTGCTTCTGGCAAGTTGTGCAAGTGAACATCTTGGTGGTTGATAGAGTGTCTGATGAAATGGCAAGGCCGCTTCCCTTTTATAGCACGCTAGCTGGTAATCTATTTTTAGCACACTCTACCCCAAGTCGAGGATCGAGACTGGTGTACTGGTGTACGACTGAGCCGCATTGCGCGCGCGTATGAAGACCCTGATACATACCCAATGCAGGCGCAGACGCGAAGTGCCCGGATGATAGACACGGACGTCACCGATCCGAAAAGACACGGACTTTACCGAAAAGACACGGACTTTACCGAAAAGACACGGACGTACCCGAAAAGATACGGACGTACCCGAAAAGGCACGAAGGTGAACGCCATTGTGGGAAACCCCCACAGACAGGTCAGTACATGCATTCCTATGATGATCACGCATAATAAAAGGATTGACCTGTAATCTGTGTTGTTGTTGTTGCTCTCTATTTTGGACTAACCCATCAGAATAGTACGATGGGGGTACAGTGCATTTTACCCTTCACCCTGATCTATGGTCTGCATTGGAAGATGCCGTGGTAGATGTGGATGAAGTGCTTATCAAGCGGTCATCAGACGAGTTGGACTGGTCATTGACCATGGACACTGTGAAAGCCAATGAAGAAAATCAGAAAGAAACTCCGGCCCAAGATATACCCGTTATAAATAAACGATAGAGCCAGGGTGCATCATCATTGTGTCACCATGAAGCGCTGGGAGAAGGTGTTGGATAACTTATACTACAGTCCCGACAGTCCGGCGGCCTATAGTGCATTGTCGGCTCTCTATCGAGCGGCCAAACCCCAGGGGATACAACGTGCCCAAGTCCAAGATTGGTTAAGAAGACAAGACACCTATACCTTACATCGATCTGTCCGTCGTCATTTTCTACGGAACCGGGTCATCGTGGGAGGAATAGATGCCCAGTGGCAAGCGGATTTGGTCGATATGAGCGCCTTTGCCAAACACAACGATGAGAATCGGTATATCTTGACGTGCATCGATATCCTATCCAAGTATGCGTGGGTGGTACCCATCCGGACGAAAACGGGGGCAAATCTCATAGCGGCGTTCAAAGACATCTTCAAGACCGGGCGCAAACCTTGTATTTGCAAACCGACGAAGGCACGGAATTCCTCAACAGACCGTTCCAACAGTTTCTGAAAGCCCAGAAGGTGTTTTTCTTCCATACGTACAACGAGACCAAGGCTTCCGTGGTGGAAAGGTTCAACAGGACATTCAAAGGCCGCATGTATAAATATTTCACCTATAAGAATACAAGGCGGTACATCGATGTTCTCCCGAAACTGGTGAGGGGTTACAATCGAGCCTATCACCGGAGTATAGAGAGAGCCCCCATTACCGTGACCCAACGCAATGAAGCCCAAGTCCGGCGTGTCTTGTACCCAGGCCATCGCAGCGAACGACGAAGGCGGTGTACAAGGTCGGGGACCCTGTACGGATCAGTAAAGTCAAGGGCAAGTTCGAGAAAAGTTACTTGCCCAACTGGAGCGATGAGCACTTCCTGATTAAACGGCGCCTACCCCGACAGCGGCGAGTCTATGAACTGGAAGATCTCCAAGGGGAAACGTTGCTGGGGACGTTTTACGAGACGGAATTACAGCCTGTTGTAAAAACACAGCAAGACTACTACACGGTGGAGCAGATTTTGAAAACGGAACGTCGACGTGGCAAACTGTTTCATTTCGTGAAATGGCAAGGTTGGCCCAGTTCCTTCAATTCCTGGGTCGCGGCCAACCAGGTGAAACGACTATAAAGCCAGACACCACTGTCCTCCTCCTTCATTCCACGTCCGACCACAGTCCTATGGACAAACAGCAGCTGCCTCTGAACACAGCGTCTCCCAAAACGCGCAAAGCACAAGTGGGCTTTGGGGTGCTATTGCTAACCCTGCTGAGTGTGTTGTACGGAGGTGTGTTTTACGACGTAGCCTATGTCAGCACGTTACTTAACCAACTGAGAACACCAGCCACCAGTGAAACCGGTCTACAGAGAGCACCAGTCGTATCGAGCCCAGTCACCACCACCACACCCCCTGTACAAGCCACGTCGAGTGTAAGCTCTACACCTACACCAAGTACACCCACTACGTCTGAACACCCACCGGATTTCATCCCTCACAGTGAACCGACAACGACGACCCACGTTGTACCCACCCCCATCATCATCCCTGACAGTGTACAGACAACGACGACCGACGTTGTACCCACCACCACTCCAGTTCACTCGTACCAAATTTACAAGAGCGGGTTACGACGACAACGGATACACCTCGAACCATGGACCCTGGGTGGCAGCATCCCTTCACTTGCGTCATCGCAGGACCGACGGGTTCCGGCAAAACGCACTTCGTCAGGAAGCTCCTTCAACACGCCGACAGCATGATCACTCCACCCATTGCCCGAGTCGTGTGGTGTTACGGAGAATGGCAGGCAGCGTATGCAGCAATGCCCCACATCACGTTCGTGGAAGGCCTACCCAATCTGGCCGATTTGGAACCCGACACCTTGGTGGTTCTGGATGATCTCATGGCGGAGACGGACAGTCGGGTGACCCAACTCTTTACCAAAGGCAGCCATCATCGACGGCTCAGCATCATCTACATTGTGCAGAATCTGTTCAGTAAAAACAAAGAGCATCGCAATATCAGCTTAAATGCCCACTACCTGGTGGTCTTCAAAAACCCGAGAGATACCACTCAACTGCTGCACCTGGCGAGACAGATGTATCCCGGCCGCACACCGTTTGTGTTGGAAGCCTTCAAAGATGCCACAACCCCTCAGCACGGGTATATGCTCTTCGACCTCAAGCAAGCCACCCCCGAAAATCTTCGACTACGGACCGGCATCTTTCCCGGAGAGACCCACCACGTGTACATGCAAAAATAATGTAAACACACCCACAGTGGCTCCCCCAGCTGGGGTCTGTGTGTTTGATGATGGGGAATAATAAAAAGAATGAATACCACAGCAGGGTTGACTTTGTCTCTGAGGTAGATAAAAAGAGCAGCGTTGTGGGTTCTAGCATTAGTTGTACAGGATGTCTGCGCGAGTACGGAAGCACGCTCCCACGCTCCGTGTATTGAAGACGGCTCCACCCGAGTTAGTCCGAACCATTGTACGCGGTGCGGATCCTGACCTTGTACGCTGTCTGTGCGAGATCGGGTACAACCTGTTAAAAGGCAACGTACCACTGACTCCGGCTCAGAAGACCAAGTTGGCCAAGCATAAGACAGGTCTCCGAACCTTAGTCCAGAAGCGGGTCCCTCAAACACAAAAGAAAAAGGTGTTACAGAAAGGCGGCTTTCTCGGGGCCATCTTAGCACCGTTGGCCGCTTCCGTGTTGGGTCCAGTATTGGGTGGACTCTTCGGCCGACAATGAACCACACGAAAAAAATGGTCCTCGTCGAACCACGGTTCCTGCAAAACCTCCAATCACCCTACCCTGTCCCACCTACGGTGAAGACCATAAACAGCCTCGATGGAGAGATGCAACAGATCTTACAGAGACCGGGGTTAAGCGACAGTGAGAAAGTACAACGGTACAATGAGACGCTTCAACGGTACATGACGTTCATGGACCAATACAAAACTCGCTCTACCCCAGCAACAGCACCACCACCACCACCACCACCACCACGTGACAGACCGCCGACCTCAGCACCGTTCCAACAGCCGCCATTACCAGGGGTAGCCCCCACAGCCCCACAGTGGGTGGAAGACGAAGTGCTGAAGAGTGTACCTGCATCGTTCAAGAAACAAGCTGGCCTGGTATTACAACGGATGAAACAGAATCCTAACATGACTTGGAATGATAAAGGCGAACTCCTGGTACAGAATCAGGTGGTCCCGGGGACCCACATGACGGATTTAGTGAATGACCTGATGCGTCAACGCAGGTCGCACACGGATCCTCGAGGATGGGAGGTCTTCGCTCAAGGCTTGAAAGACATGCATGTACCACAGGAATTGGTGGGGAACCCCCACCGCTGGGCCTTTATGCAGCGTGACTCACCGACTCGTGCACCACGACTCTCACCACAACCTTGGGAAGCCGACTGGGAACCGGAGTCACCCCCCAAAACTCCACCACCACAACGGGCACCTTCTTTTCAGACCTTTAAAAAACCACCCTCGATCAGGACACCCCACATCTCCAGAGCCGTGACACGTAGCAAGTCAACGCGACGAACACGACGCCGGACGCAACCGCCCAAGGCCTGGAACACCTATTAAAACCAACAGCAGCAGCAGGACAGCTCAGTCGCCATGTTTTACCTCACCCTACCCAGTAACAGTTCGCTGGATGTGTTTCCTGACAACACCGTGGCCAAGTACGTCACCCAGTTACCGCAACCGTTGCATTTACCTGGACGCTGGGAATGTGGCCTCGTGGATATCCAATACCCTTACTCGTGGTACAACGTGCGAGCCAATGAAGTGTGGTACGAGGTGACCTACGAAGGCAAAAACACCCGACTCACCCTGCCCGAAGGCCAATACGATACCCCCAAAGAGTTCATGGGTGGGCTGTCAAGACTGTTGCATTATAAGGCGCTACGGAGGGTGACGAATACTTCAAAACCCATCAAAGCCTATCCCTTCAAGAATCACGTGGACTTCGATTACAACGCACACAACGACAAGGCGGAGCTTATCGTCACCGGCAAGGCGAGTGTCGTACTGAGTCCTATCCTACAGCAAATGCTGGGTTTCGATCTAAAGACGTTCGCTGGTCCCACCGAACACCATGGCGAGATGCCGATGGATATGAAGTCGGGTATGTACGGATTCTACGTCTACTCGGACGTGGTGGACAACCACATCGTGGGCGATATCAACACACCTCTGTTACGGGTGGTCCCCATTAAAAAGACGTATGGAGGTCAAGTCACCCACAGTTTCACCCACATGCTCTACTTGCCCGTACGACAAACTGACATCAACACGATCACGGTGGATATAAGAGATGACACGGGACGACCGGTGGCATTCGAACGAGGAAAAGTGGTGCTGACACTTCATTTTCGACAAGCACGTGCTCCCCACTTTGCATAATGAAAGTACCTTACGAGTGCGATGCACGCAGCTATGCCGACTATTATGCCCAACAGGCCGGGGGTGGCTTTCCGGTCTTTAGCGGTGCACGCATGCAACGAGGACATGGACTGGGGAACATACTCGGCAGCATTGTGAAAACGTTCCTGCCCTTGGTGACGCGTGGGGTGAAAGCAATCGGCAAACAAGCGGTACGCAGTGGACTGCAAGTGGCCGGTGATGTCTTGGGGGTACGGCACCCAAAGAAGCCTTGAAACGGCGGGCCAAAGAAGCGGGAGGCGTCTTGGTGGCCAAAGCACAACGCACCGTAGGGAATAAAAGAGCTGCCCCACCGAGACCACGCACCAGTCGACGACCGACCCAGCGACGACGCACATCGAAGAAGACAAAGGATATCTTTTCTTAAAACATGTCCTTGATCCACGCCGAGTCCTGCCCCTCCACCAACAGTGAATTTGATTTGTGGACCGTGCCGCCCACACAGACCAGTGTCGAACAAGGATTATGGGTGGAGCATCTCCCGCTCTCCAGCATCAACGAAACCGGGCCCATCGAGTTCACCATCAGTAATGCGGATACGGCCTATGTGGATTTAGCCCATACATACTTGTATGTGAAAGCCAAGGTGGTCAATGGAGCTGGCACCAGAATCGTTGACCAAGCAACGGTGGGCCCGACGAATCTCTGACTGCACTCGATGTTTCAACAGGTGGATATTTTTCTCAGCGACAAACTCATCAGTGACTCCACCAACACGTACTCCTATCGAGCCTACATCGAGACACTGTTGTCGTATGGCCGAGAGGCTAAAAAATCTCAGCTGACAACCGCTTTATTCTACAAGGACACGTCCGAGCACATGGACACGGTGGACAATGGGGGATATAACAAACGGAAGGCTTTCACTGCGAACAGTGCCTCGGTGGATATGATGGGTCGACTGCACGCAGACATGTTCATGCAAGACCGGTACCTCTTGAACAAGATCCCCATCAAAATCCGACTGATACGGGCGCCTCCGACCTTCGCCTTGATGGCCACTAACATAGAGGGGCATGCAGCGGACTATAAGATTGTCATCCAAGACGCAGTCCTGTATGTCCGAAAAGTGAAACCGAATCCAGCCGTTCAATTGGGACACATGAAAGCCTTGGAAACAAAACCAGCCCAGTACCCTATCCGACGTGTACAAACCAAAGTGTTCTCTGTGCCTGCTGGAAATATGGGCGCCAACAAAGAAAACCTGTTCCTGGGGGAACTACCCAAGCGATTGATCCTGGCCTGTGTGGAAAATACCAGTTTCAGCGGAGCCTACCCAGAGAATCCGTTTGACTTTCAACATTTCTGCATCAATTTTGTGGCCCTGCATGTGGATGGACAACAGGTGCCAGCCACGGCCTTAACACCGAACTTTGGGCGGAGGAATTTCATTCGAGCCTATCAGAGCCTGTTTACAGCCACCGGTCAAATCAACCAGGACGAAGGGAATATGATCAGTCGGGAGGACTACGCGAACGGATACACGTTGTTCTGTTTCGATCTGACCCCCACCTTAGAGAACGACCATCAGCTGGCCCTGGCCAAGCAAGGCAACTTACGGTTGGAAATCCACTTTGCACGAGCCCTGGCGACCACCGTCAATGTGATCTGCTACGCCGAGTTTGACAACATCATTCAAGTGGACAAGGCGCGCAACGTCCTGTGTGACTTCTCCACCTAACATGGATACAGACCAGATAACCACCGTGCTGGAGAATGACCCAGAGACACGTATGGTCTTTCAAGGGGTGTTCGCCCGAGATGTGTTCCCATTAGACCGTATGTATCCTGCTGCTTACGTTCTCAACACGGACCCGATGGATCGGCCCGGTGAACATTGGGTGGCCGTGTACTTGACAGAACAGCAGGGCGAATACTTTGACCCGTACGGCCTGCCACCCCTCCATACCGATTTAACAGACTTCATGGATCAAGGCACAGAGACGTGGTGTTGGAACAGTCAAACGTTGCAAAGCCGGACCAGTGGCGTGTGCGGACAATATTGCTTGTTTACCTGTACCATCGATGCCGGGGAAGACCCTTATCTACCATCGTACAGATGTTTGACGAGTACTCCAAGGCCGAGGACCGCGATGTACTCGTCTATGACTGGGCCGCCCATCATTTCAATGTACAAGCCCCGTTCTGGGCTTAAGTTCTTTCAATGTACACACGCCCGCTGTTCTGGGCTTAACTTTACAAGCCCCTTGTTCTGGGCTTCAATGTGCAAGCCCCTTGTTCTGGGCTTCAGTTCTTTCAATGTACAAGCCCCTTGTTCTGGGCTTCAGTTTTCAGGTGGTTGTTCTCTCGTTGTTGTTGTTCACTGAATAAAAAAAAATGAAATCTCACCAAAAAACCCTGTCTTGTGTGTTTTATTCATAATGCATCAATGCCCAATGTGGAGATTCAGTCAAACTGAAATCAGTGGTGTAGGATGGGGCCAAAATGTAACCCATCAATGTTAGAATGCAAGAGCACTATAGTAAAATAGAGAGCCAATGAAATCAGCCCACAGACCAAGTACGTGTTTTTGGTCTAGGTTTGGAGCGGGCATTTCATTGAGGTGCGTGTATACGGTGAGTGAAGAGACTCGTCCAACACGTATAGATTATGTTGATGACTATAAGTTCTAGGTAAGCCATCAAGGTTAGAATGCAAGAGCACTATAGTAAAAATAGAGAGCCAATGAAATCAGCCTACAGACCAAGTACGTGTTTTTGGTCTAGGTTTGGAGCGGGCATTTCATTGAGGTGCGTGTATACGGTGAGTGAAGACTCGTCCAACACGTATAGATTATTACTATAAGTTCTATGAACATAATGCATGAAACTGGTTTTGAACACCGTATTAGCCAATCAGTGGCCTAGAATGGAGCCAAAGCTAACCCATCCATGTCCAGAAAACAATACCCGGATGTTGAGAAGAACCCGGATGTAGGCGCGGACGTCAGCGAAAGCACACCGTGAGTACCCCAATTCGATTGGCTGATTGTTCGGCCGCTGATTGGTTCTTTTTCTCGACCGCTGATTGGCTCTTTTTCTCGACCGCTGATTGGTCCAAATGGAACTGCCCATCTTTTCCAGGTTCATCTAGAATCCCCTTTTTGGTGCTCAAGCTCTGACTATAGCGATGCCGCAACATTGTGTCATTGGACATTGGACCGTCTGACCTGGAGGTGACCTTTTGACCCGCGCGCGCGGGCACTGCCGGGGATGACGCGCACTTGCGGAGAACTCGCGCGCGCGCTCGCGCTGGGGGGCCGGGGCGAACCGCGGCGGGAAAATACCCCGGCGGTTGAACATACGGACGTCTAAGAGGAAACATTAGGAACTCTCCTATGTTTGGAGGTAGTTTTAGTGAAAAACCCGGATTCGCGCGCGCGCTCGCGATTCGACCCCATTGGACCATTCGTGGCTCCCCTAGCTCCAACACGTCTAGCGGGACCCATACAGGGTCCAGTTTTCGACACTAGGTGACCACATCCCGACAGAAATGGCCAGTTTTCGACACCGGATGTGCCGCCATCTTGAACACACGTGCCGCCATCTTGGGTATGTCCCATAATGCACCGGGTCAAAATACTCGCTTCTGATTGGACGAGAGCTCCGTGGCGGATTTGAAATACTCGCTTCTGATTGGACGAGAGCTCCGCATTGCATCTGCGCATGCGCAGAATGATATTCCTACCGCACACCCAACCCATGAGATGCCCCTTCACCTAGGCTTCACTTGGATACCTCACTCGACCCCATTGCACCATTAGGGACTCCCCTACATCCCAAAACGTCTATGCGCATGCGCAGAATGACGCTAGTTCAACCCCACTAGTCCAGTCAGATGCCCCTTCACCTAGGCTTCACTTTGATACCTCACTCGACCCCACTGGACCATTGTTGGCTTCGCTACATGCCAACACGGCTATTTCCATACCCTTGGGCCACCGCGCATGCGCAGAATGACGCTATTTCAAACCCACTAGTCCAGTCAGATGCCCCTTCACCTAGGCTTCACTTTGATACCTCACTCGACCCCATTGGACCATGAGTAACTCCCCTACATGCCAACACGGCTATGTTCATACCCTTGGGCCACCGCGCATGCGCAGAATGACGCTAGTTCAAACCCACTAGTCTAGTCAGATGCCCCCTCATCTAGGCTTCACTTTGATACCTCATACGACCCCATTGGACCATTATTGGCTTCGCTAGCTCCCAACACGGCTATTTCCATACCCTTGGGCCACCGCGCATGCGCAGAATGACGCTAGTTCAAACCCACTAGTCTAGTCAGATGCCCCTTCACGAAGGCTTCACTTTGATACCTCATACGACCCCATTGGACCATTATTGGCTTCGCTAGCTCCCAACACGGCTATTTCCATACCCTTGGGCCACCGCGCATGCGCAGAATGACGCTATTTCAAACCCACTAGTCCAGTCAGATGCCCCCTCACCTAGGCTTCACTTTGATACCTCACTCGACCCCACTGGACCAGTAGTAACTCCCCTAGCTCCAACACGGCTATTTACATACCCTTGGGCCACCGCGCATGCGCAGAATGACGCTAGTTCAGCCCCACACCCATCCCATCAGATGCCCCCTCACCTAGGCTTCACATTGATACATCACTCGACCCCACTGGACCAGTAGTAACACGAGTTGTCTCCCTTGCGTCAGTGTGTGCAGATGGCGCTATGATCGACGCCGTGATGTGGAAAGGGCGTCCCCACACCATCCTGGAGCCGCCATTTTGTTTGTTGATTTTCTGCGGAGATACACGGGACAATAAACGCTCGACCCTAGGGTGGTACAGGTGCTAGACTGATGCTATTAACATGGTACAACACCTATAGATTATGTTTATTATTATTATATGGCTTAGAGGTTTTTTGAGGGTAATGTGAGGGTTTTTTCTCCCCGTGACCTCCCCACCGCCTCGTTTGCTCCCTTGCGCCGCCATTTTGGTCCCACCACCACCACCACCCACAGGCCGCCATTTTGGTCCCACTACCACCACCACCCACAAGCCGCCATTTTGGTCCCACCACCACCACCACCACCCACAAGCCGCCATTTTGGTCCCACCACCACCACCACCACCACCACACAAGCCGCCATTTTGGTCCCACCACCACCACCACCACCCACAAGCCGCCATTTTGGTCCCACCACCACCACCACCACCCACAAGCCGCCATTTTGGTCCCACCACCACCACCACCTCCCACACTGGCCGACATGCCTTGATCACGTGATCATCACGTGATCAAGTTCCTCCTCAATCCTCCACAATGTGACGTCATTAAGTAGGTCAATGAGGTTCAATTTCACCTTTGTATACTACTTACCGGTACCCTTCATTAACGCGATTGTCCGTCTTCTGTTTCAATAAACCTGGGTCCAGGGAAGCATATCCAAGTCGAACACTACACGTGTTGCCTTGGCTGAACATAACACATTAACAGATCAGAATACGGGGTTGGTGATGTCCTAGCTCTATAAATATTCCGTGGTCAATATTAGGAGGAGTGCAATGTATGCCCCCCCTTTAAAATTCAAATTTGATTGGCTATTCGAAAGAAATTAACATCGATACAAACACCACACCGCCATATTTGGAAATCACACTGGCAGACATCGAAGAAAATCCTCGCTGCACGGTGTTGGCAAGCTCCTATCTTGATCGGCTATATGACATCACGTGCGTTTCCGGGTTTGAACAATTCACTCTATTCATTAGGTCAAGGTAAATGCTATTTCCAACCTTGGGTAGTTTGAAAACATACAAAAATGTAAAACAAGTCTTATATAATCCCCTGTACAACAATTTAGCACAAAAAGGTAGTAGATTTTGAGACCATTTTGTATAACCTTTAACTTGAAAATTGAAGATGATTCGTTTCATGTTTTGAGGACTTGCATACAAGAAATCAGAATATGTACGTAAAATGTCTTCTTGAGCAGTCACTGTCAGGACAAAAGGTGATGACTGCATCGTCAGTAAAGGGCGATAAGTTAGAGCCATCATTCACCACCACTAAATGGTGATGAACTGGGTTCTACACTCATTGCACCAAGGCCTTTTTGACATTAAATGGTGAGATGGACTAACTTTATTATACACTTATTAACTTGTGACGGAGTCAATATCATGAAACCTGGACCCGAGGTCAGACTTGGCCAAGCAGACCTGACCGAGGCCGCAGGCCGAGGTTAGGTCTGCTTGGCCAAGTCTGGCCAAGGGTCCAGGTTTCATGATATTGACTCCGTCACAAGTTTATAAGTGTTTTATTATACCGAATTTATTAACTGCAGGGAATTATCGCCATGACGCCAGACTAGCGCACGGTACTACTTCTCCTTTCCAAAAACGCTGTTTGGCAAATGCTTTCTGTCATGCAGCTGTGTGTCATCGGAAACGAGACACACAGATACAATTTTATGATTAGTTCATGGATAAATCTACAAAGCTGCTTCCAATCTGACTAGAATAATATTGAGAATTTAAACTTTCAGACGCGTTTTCCGAGATTTACGAGTTGAACTCTTCGTCACAAACCCCGGGTGTTTTGATACAATGTAGTCATTTCATTCATAAATCCTATTTGGGTCATGGTGAACTAATTTGATTGGGTGACATCGGCGGCGTAAAGTTACTCCAGTTTTGAGATGAGAATGAAATGGATTACTCGGGCAGTGCAGATAGAAATTACATATAACAAATAAGGATACCTCTTAAATATTTAGGAGACCGAAACGTATGCTTACCATCGACAAACGGGAGTATTTATCTCCATCCTTCTTTCTCAACTCAGCAAAGAATTTGAAGAGGAATTCGCCAAGTTGTTCTTTCGTTATTGCCGAAAGACTATCGAAATCAACATCTTTTGCTTGACAGTAGACCCGTAATGTTGATATAGAAGCCTGTATAACATGTTATGCGTTCTTACTGTCCCTATTTTGTAACAGTTCTTGTAGATTTTTATCGCACAAATCTACGAAGCGACCACCGTCAGCCATGTTGCAGGCATACGGTACTTGTAAACAGTTATCACGTGATCACAATATTGACTCCGGACCTCAGGCGCTCCGCCTGGCACATAAACAGCTGGGTCAGTGATTGAAAAATATTGACTCGTGGCTGGATAAAGTTTGACCAATGAAATACCAGAAAATCCTCATGAATATTCAAGAGGTATAATAACACCATATATCGGTAATGTCAACAGGGCCTCATCACTGACAGATGGCGATAGGCCATCACAAAGAAGTGATAACTATCACAAAGAGGCAATGACAACATCATGATGAGTTAGCATACACCAACATAACCATTAAATTGTGATTGGGCCCGGTCATCATCAACGAATGGTGGTGGCGCTGGCACACCCGCTCAGGGAGTGATGGACCGCCAGGGAGTGAAGTGGACCGCCAGGGAGTGAAGTGGGGATAACCTTTTGACCATTGACCTGTGACGTCAGATAACGCAGTACCGCCCCTCTATGCTCGTCTTTATGCAGTAATGCCGAAATGCAATGAGGATGGACAGGAGTGGAGGAGGAGGAGGACTGAAGAAGAAGATTAAGGAGGATTAGTGAGGGGCAGCAACAGCAGTAGAAGCTAAGAGGGGAGGAAACGTGTGGTGAACAGAGAACGTCGTTGAAGTCGGTCTATACCCAAGTTCTGAACAAGCACCTGGTGATTTGAACGTTCTGTCAGATAACTGTCTCTCATCGCGGTTCAACAGATACGGCTGTGTCCATCATCTATGGGTCGTACAGCTATACCCAAACTGACAGGGACTACAATCAGTGACAGCCCGACTACGAGCATAACTGTTAAAGAACGTGAACTTCGTCTCAGATATTTCACATGTTATCCATCAGCGTAGTATCTCTACGCCGAGCCAAACAATGCCATCGCCTTGGAGGTCTACCCAAAGATGCCATCATTGGAATTTGTCTGTGATTTAGTTGTCCTACAATTTCTTTCCAAAAGGAAGGCGTATACCTGCTGTTTATCAATTCGATCTAATTTATCCCCGAAAGATAAGACTATATCATGCAAGCAGTTACCTATTTCTGTTCGTGGCTAAGTGAGTGACTAAGTAGGATTTTAACGTCGCTTTGAACAATCTTTCTGTCATATCACTATCCTGACACCGGGGCAATCAGTCATTGATCTATCCTCTTCCTACTGAGTGCCAAACGAGAAAGATACAAGTTTTTAAGTATTTAGTATGACCCGGTCAAGGATCGAACCTGGGACTTGCCGCTTGAGAGGCAAGTGCTCTAAAATAAGGCCATCCACAGTGCTCACTCTTTTCGTGGACTTGAATTAGGAGATAATATGCCATGGTGGTGGGAACAATGACGCAGCGCATTTAACCATAATGCATTCCAAGGATCAACAATGATTCTATACCTCGCGGAAAAGTCCAAAGATCTCAAACTGACGACCCAAGTGTTACACGGAGAGATAATTCACATCCACCCGTCCTTTCAGTGAACATCAACCAAGCCCGTCAACAGATGGCGGGGCTACTCCGTATTCAATATCCACCAGCTCCTATTTACCCAACCCACCTACCCAACCCACGCCCTCACATAACGGTCCCGGAGTCAGTCCCGGAATACTAATAACCGAATGTGACAAAGCCAATCCAATCAGCCCACACACAAGGGGTCCGCGTGTAGGCCGCACACCCTTTCACCCCTCCAGCACTATCACTCTCCATCCCTCAATCCAACACTGATACTGTGAACAAAATGGTATAGCGCAATCTGTTCAAAGAAAGCATGAATGTCGATGTGGGCAAGCCGTTGAAGCTGAAGATATAGTCTATAACGCAATATCACGCAGATTGTGATGACCTTTACTTCAGCAGTGTGTCAACATGAATCGTACACAAGGATCCCTTGCAAGCAAATCCACCTAAGCACGTTATGTAGAAAACCTCGGGCATGAGCTGGGCACAGGCGTGTGCCAGATAGCCCAAATGAAACGCATTTGAATGAATAATTAAGATTAAAAGCACAACATAGCATGCAAAAGAAGCCCGAGGTCAAGCCTAGCAATACAGCCACCCCTGTAATCACTGACGATATCACTGGCACAGTCCGACGCCAGGCTGGGACTGCGGTTTTTACTGGTGCAGCTATTCGTCAACGAGAATATATTCGCTGTTATTTTGTAGTCATCTTAGATGACATCCAATTACAAAAGCAACAGACAAGTACAAAACCATGAAAAATGTATGAAGATGTTATGGTTGCACAAGACCAGAACTGAACGTACCCGAAATCTAATCTTAGGCATGTCAGACCTTCGTGAAAACGCTGTGGAGGCCTTAGTTTATGACAAGTTTGCCTTATTCGCTCCCATGCAGTGACACAACTAATACGAAGTGAATCCGGAAGAGCCCAGATCACTTGATTAGCTAAACTGCGTTGAACGCCCGCCTTAACTCGTCAATGTATGTCCTTAACCGCAAACCTATCCGAAAGATCTACCTTAACATTCAACTCTTCAACATGGATTATTGTTGCTCCGAGTGGGGAAGAACATTCATCAGACATTGCGACATGATAAGAATATGCATTGGTATGAAAACTATGATGAACCCGCTGATTCGGATTTGGAGAGCTAACCCACTGAGAGTCAGGCTCGTTTGCGGATATTCTGGCTGTGAACAGACTGGGAAAGACAAAGCAATGTGAGACCCCACTGTGGATCGAGAAAGCTGTACATCAAACAACCATTGACGTCTATGAAGAGAATAGCCTGGTTCCGTCTGAAATGAAGGGAGATCTTACGCACAGATGCATCATAAAAACAAAAGACAAGGGGCTACCTTCCACAGACACCCTAAAAATGCGGTAAAATTGTTGAAAGAGCTCCAGATTCCAGGACTTGTTGCTTCTCGCAGATTGCCCGACTGGCAGAAGACAATACTGGCGAATAACAAGAGTGGCATCGCATTGGACAATGGCAAGAGCGAACAGTGGAGGGCGATGGCCAAGGATGCTTCTGAGAAAAGTGGCAAAATACACTGACAAGAGCACGTATATGCTAATGTCATGTAAACACACACATCTCTCTCTCATCCCAGACACTCTTCATTCCACATTACATCACGGTGTTAAGACGGGTACTAAGGCCCATACTACATCAAGACTGTGGCTATACTCTAGTCCGTCCCAAGGTCCAATGCTACCTCACTGGTGCGATAAACAGATATGTCGGGAGCTCCAAAAATCGCCGTCCTACGAAACACGCCGCCCCAATGACGCCACAGGTCAGACATCATCCGAGGTCTGGATCTTCACTCGCACCGGCCACATGGTGACGCTACCTATATCACACGCCCCTGTGTAGTCTACTCTTGGCTGTGCATGCGTGCGATATCACTGGTCAATGGGGAAAAAGTTCATTCCTGCAGCACTCTCCGGAGGATCATTACTCCCTGAGCTGATACTTGGCGTCCCTCTTCCCCAGTGATAACCCAATTCCATGATACACTGAGTAGCATGTACACCCAATGACCTGTGTTCAATTATAATGGCATCTAACATCACCTATGTAAAACAATTTTATTAACACAAGGTCAGTGGAATAGCACAGTCGGAAGGGCAAAGTCATGAAACTTTAATGTGGTGTATCCAGTTACATGCAGGTCTTCATTAAACATTAAACCGTGCAGGTCAAGTAATCCTACAAAGGCAATTAAATTGCGTTACGATGTGTTACACAAGCAATGTCAGTATTCGTGGATGCACAATGTCTCATGGGAATAAAGAAAGATAAAACGTCATCAGGGTTCAGGGATATTACACACTGGGATAAGGCGACAGACGATACCAATGTCATGTAAACCCACTCACGCATCATTGAGCTACCAGCCTTGCAGATTTTTGTCATCTTTTAGGGTTCTGGACACAGCTCTGATTTTGTTGGGCTAAGAGGATATGCCATCTTTGAAAATCATGTGTTCAAGCATTTTTACTTCCTTTGCAACGAAGAAATGTCGCTCAATCTTTTGCAAGAATGACTATTTCCAGTGCATGTGCTCTGGAATGTGGGCTGACCACATGATTATATCATACACATTGATAAACACTCACTCCATGAGATCTTCGTGGAATACATACCCGTTAATCACTGAAAAGTTGCGGGGGCATTCGTAAGCCAGAAAGGCATACAATTAAACTTGTGCGATCCAAGTGAGGATGTTAAAGCAATCTTGATCGATCGCAGGCAGATTGTATACTCAAATGAATGGTAGAGAAACAAGCCGTGCCTTTCATGGGGTAGAGCGATTCTTCTGTCCTTGGTAGACTACACAGCCTTGACAAATCAAGAGCACTGGGAGCTTGAATATATGCCTGTGCACATCTTTGACTGCAGAAACCAAATGTTAAGATAGAATCATTCAAAACGTATCGCATTTACTAGAATTTGACCTTGATAAAATAGGTTAAGGTCGGTGAACTTGAATAGGCATTCAGTCAATCACAACTTTCGTATGTACTGTATTGTGAACTTGGAAAGCCTAACCATCAACTCCCCCTTCAGATAATACAATATTAGCCTTTCGCCATCAGAATCCAACTTTCTGAACTTTACAAACAGCATGAACAAAAGTTTTCAATGATTTGTTGATTTTCATTCATAGTGCTCATGACCTTTTGTAAAATTTGAGATGTGATTTTGAAGATTTCAACTCCATATTTTTTAAATATTGCATATATTTGATAATCATTATAAATTGGTTACGTTTGATTATAGAATTAACAGATCATTGACCGTGTTGGGGTTCAGGTTGGAGTGCTGGTCAGTTTAGACGGTCATATACTGTGAATCTATCCAGCTTGCCCGAACAATAAAGGTCAGGTTTCCTGTCAGTGCATGTTTTCTGAAGTAAACGATACAATCTCTATTAAATATTCAGAGTAAAAACTTATGGATAAGTATTTAGGTCAGATAGTTTGTTTATTTGACTGTATTAAAGCATGGACAAACCTTTTTTTCTTTAGACTTTAATATCTGTCCCTCTCCTGGATCTCTCATGTGTAGTTCAATGTACAACTGGCAACTACTCTGCATTTCAAATTGGATTGTCATATTGCTGTATGTCAAGTCCGCAGTGAATAAAGAACAATTTGTTTCAAACAGTTCTTTTATGGAGAATCATCAGAGGCAACCTGAAGTCGAATTCTGGAATCAGTCTCTAAAGATCGCATGCATAAACCCTTCAAGTGAGACTACACCACAAGCCGCGTAGTCTCATAATGACCTTATAAAATTCTCACGTTGCTCCCACTTTTCTGTCCAATGGGTAAGGTATATCCAAAGTTTAGTACCAGTCCATGACCTGGGACTGGAGATATTGCAAAGCTTACAAAAGTTAAAAGATGTAATCAGCCTTAAAATCAATGGATTTTGAAAACTCTCTCCCGTCTGTTTTTTTCATCATCGAAGTTTGCTGAAGCATCGTAGGTAATATATTTGATGAAAGTGTGATTGCCATATACAACGAATGCAAGAATAGCTTGTCAGAGAAATTTGAAACTCTGCCCGCTTCGACAGGTTTTCTGTTTCGCCTTTGAATATGTGCTAGACTTGGAGAGGAAAATGACATCGCTGCGTGACGCGTGAGTGACGTAGCAAAGCTCACAAATCTGAATGCTGAACAGCTGCAGCAAAGGGATAACGTCATGGTTCGTGCCTAATGTTCGGTCGAGTAGAAGAGCATACGTAGGCAGAATGTACCACACGTGTAAACGCTTATTGGCATGGCCGTAGAAAAATAAACGGCATTCTATTTTCTGCTGAATGGTGGAAAAAACTTTTGTTTATGGTCAATTGTGTTATATTTTGTACCTATGGTAACATGTCATTTTCGTGGAGTTTGGAACAGATCGATTCCAGCCTAGATTTAAGACTCATTACATCTTTAACAGATGGGTGGATGGACAAAAATTTGGCATATAAAAATAGACTTGGCTTAGCTATTACAGGGTGTAACTTGGTTATTTTCTCCACAGCTTTTGCATGGACTGATGAAAATATTGGCTTAACGAAATTCTTTCTATGGTTAGACTAACTCATTTGCTAGTAAGTAAATTGAGTACTTCATACGATTGATAGAACATAAATCAGGAAAATTGCACTGATTTGGGGGGATGGGGTATATTTTGATGGGTATCCAAATGGTACAACTCATTTACATGTTTTTATCGGCTATCCTGATATCCATTGAAAGCAAAGAATGAAACTGCACCATCCCCTTTTTGGCTGCAATACATGAGGCTGCGCGATGGACTGGCTGATGTCCAATCTGATTAAAACTCACACTTAATAACCGCTCCTCTATCGATAGAGGAGCGGTTATTAAGTCTGAGTTTTAATCAGATTGGACTGATGATCTGTGATGGTGAAAAGTCCTACAATGAAAATCAACTAGAGGTTCCGCTGTGATCCTCGAGTTGCCACTCTGGCATTAAGTCTATGTTGGTTGTTTTATTTTTCAGCAATCCCAACCTCCCACCTTGCCTTGAGTGGGCCCAGTATTAATGGAAAGATGCAAAAAAATGAATGTGGCAATAAGTATCCAAAACAAAGCTCAGATGAGGGTGTCCGCCCAATGAAGGTTCCATCCAAGTTTGGTGAAATTCTGTCCAATGAAGCTTCCTCCATCCAAGTTTCATGACATTTCATCCATTAGTTCTCCAGATATCTTGCAGACATTATGTACAAGTTGATGTACGGACAACCGACACGGACGCATGCATGGACCTACACCCATACTTAATGAAAACCTGAGCGGTTAAATTTCTCCGACATTGAATCTACTGATTTGGCTTGGAAGCATAACATTCAGTATCCAGCACGGGAAGCAATCACAAGCAAGATCCTGTGGCGAGGTACCGACTATTACCAATTTTTTTTTCTTAAAATGAAAATTTGGCTTGTCCCCCAGATGACACAACCTACAGGTGGATCAGCATTTAAAATAAATGTGAAGGCGGAAATATATAAATATAAATACCAGAGAAAATAACCCACACCAGACCCGTTCAAAATTTTCAAACAAATAATCGGGCCATTGTGGACACTCCAGGCATCTCTGGCTACTATCGCAAGCAATATGGCCGCGACAAGCAAAACAGGTCGGCTTTCGTTTTGGACTTCCACAGACACTACAGAACATTGAGGCCATTTTTGGGTTCTGGTTGGGTTCTGCGTAGCAGAAGCCATTAAAGTCTTTGTGTTGAATGGTCTCAGGTTATAAATGAGGCTCCCAAGGATGGTATGCGTCGATAACTTTGTCACAATTTGTGTCCCTGAGCGCCAAGAAATAGTTCGCTTTCACCCATTGAAAAGTAACCTTGGCGTTACTTTTGCCCTCATCAAATATATGTAATAGTGTTTTTATGTGAATGGAATCATTGTCTGAACTATTCATGCGTTTATCTTGTGAAATAGATATTTTTGGTATAAATTTAAAATAGCCAGGTTGAGGAGTATGGCAATGTACGGTGAGGTTCGCTGTGGTACTATATGATGCAGGCCTTAAAATTTGGGGAGAACGATCGTTCAGTTCGCCTGGCGGTTACGCAAAACGAAAGACGCACAGCCGATTATTCTTTCGCCTAAACTATGGCCCAAACTCTGTGTCATAATCACATAATTTTAATAAATTCCTGTTGTAACCTGAAAATCATTTCCGATCGAAGCGTTCTGGGCTGAACTGACTATAGACTCGTAGCTAGCCCTCAACTCACACGCACCGTTGGGGTCTAGTTAGCGACAGGCATTTTGTATTCTCTGATTGGCTGAATTACCGGTCTAAATCTAGACCGGTAAATAGACCAATGTCAATATGTGTTGTTGTTGTTCGTGTGTATCTAGTGACCAGTACTCGTCTATGGTGCAATAAAGGGCCTTGAACGCTACGGCCACCAATCCACCAAGTATTATATAGATCCTTTGTAAGATTTGATGAGCAATGAGCGATTATGGTAGGTTTCCTAAATAAAGCCCTCACTTCTACGACTACCACGACGTCCAGCAAGACGGTACATCTTCGGAAAATTTATGACCTATTCCAAGGTTCTTAGCGTGACATGTTCATGATCAGGTCAGGGGATTTGCAGCATTTCTGTTCTTCATTCAATACATAGTACTGTTCATACGCCCTATGATATGTACTTTTGTTGCTAACATTATGCAAGTTTTGTTGTTAAAAAAATAAAACTGAACGTACTTGTAGGCCCGTTTGAAGCAGCAGACATTATAAATTTAGTTGACCTAGATTCTGCATTGAAGATCAACCATTGAAACGCGGAAAAACAACGAATTACGTCAATTATACAGTATTTTCGCCTTCATGTTGTCTGATCGTACTAGTCTTGTTTATCTGATGATGCTAAACAATAATGATCTTGTGAACTTTGGGATAGGCCTAGGTCATAAATTTTCTGAAGATGTACCATTTTGCCGACGTCCAAACAAGCATGGAGGGGCATTGTGGGTGGAGAATACCATGGACCAATCACTGTGCAGTGCTGATTTAAAATGCCTGTCGATAACTAGTCTCGCGAATTGGAGCTGGGTACGAGTCTAAACTGACTAGAGTTTCGATGTTAACTTCACACACAAGAGACCCAGTCGAGGGGAGATAATTGTACGCGAAACCCATGTGCGTTTGATATACTCTCGGATACTTAAGATAATATACAGCCCAGGTGTATATTACGGTGGCCCGTTAGGGCCATTGTCGTTTTCTTTTGATTTCCTATGTTTTTCTTCTATTTCCGAAGAAACCAACTTAATTTTCTAGATTTTCTTTGTATTTTCCAAGAAATCAACTGAATTTTCAGCGAATTCATAGCAATATTCTGCGAATTTTCCGTGTTCAACGACGTAAAAACAGAGACAAAGTCGAAGAAAAACCTATGAAATTCTTGAAAAACACCAAATATAATTTCCTCCGCGGATATAATATTTCCTCCGCGGATATAATCATTTCCTCTGCGGATATAATATTTCCTCTGCGGATATAATATTTCCTCCGCGGATATAATCATTTCCTCCGCGGATATAATATTTCCTCCGCGGATATAATTAATTTCCTCCGCGGAGGAAATCCACGTGACTTGAGTACTAGAAAGACAGCAAATTCATTAGCATGTTTGAGGCTGAGGAGTGAGGCTGATGTGCAGGTGACGTCACTATGACGTCACATCCGGTGACATCCGGATCAAAGGTCACATCCGGTCACGTGGCAACCGGGTCACTTCCTGTGACGTCACGATGGCGTCATTATGACGTCACATCCGGTGACATCCGGGTCAAAGGTCACATCCGGTCACGTGGCATCCGGTAACATCCGGTAACATCCGGGTCACTTCCTGTGACGTCGCTTCCGGTCACCTGGCGGCCCAGCAAGAGTTATCTGCCCCTACCTAAGACCCCAGTGACTTCCAATGTTAATCTCCTGCAGGTATGGGAAAGGGGCTTGAAGATATCTTTGAACGCCACTATGAGATTCGCCCCCGTTTTCGTCCGGATGGGTACCACCCACGCATACTTCGATAGGATATCGATGCACGTCAAGATATACTGATTCCCATCGTTGTGTTTGGCAAAGGCGCTCACATCGACCAAATCCGCTTGCCACTGGGCATCTATTCCTCCCACGATGACCCGGTTCCGTAGAAAATGGCGACGGACAGATCGATGTAACTATTTTGGGAGTAGCTAATTACGAATCCGGGATGAAATTTTACATAAAGCGCGTTAAATTAGGATCTGTCTATTGACGCCTGGGTTAAATTGATTTTTAATGAATTTAATTATTTAATAATTAAGGTAAAATTTATTTTCAAAATCTGACCTCGGATTCGTGATCTGCGTTATCCATATTACTTTAGACGAAGTTTAGAGTAATTCGGAACAGTGGAATTGGGTGCTGCCCATTGAAGCCTGGGTTAAATTGATTTCTAATAAAATTAATTATTTAATAATTAAGATAAAATAGATTTTACAATCTGACCTCGGATTCGTCATCTACGTCCTCGACAATACTTTAGGACGAAGTTTAGTGTAATTCGGAACAGTCGAATTGGATCTGTCCATTGAAGCCTGGGTTAAATTGATTTTTTACATGCAAATTCTGCATGTAACGCCGACCCCTAGCATGTTGTGACCGCGAGTTTGCGACACCCATTGCACACACAAATATGGGTCGCACCTCTATGGATAGCTGAGGAAATGTAGTTGTGCATAGAGGTACGGGTTTATGTTTTCCAATTAAAATCTCGCAAGCCAAGGTCAAAAGTTAATTTTTGAACTCATTTTGGTACTTTTTCGGTCGAAATTGTTTGGGTCACCGATTCCTTTCAAATTTGGTTAACTGATAGTACTCACCTAGCTGATTACGAATCTGCAATCAGAATTGACGTAGGTCTCTAAGATTTTTTTTTAAAGAATTTTTGAAATATTTGACCGATTGACCTCAAACTTCGCACTAAAGTATACTGGAGGTCGTAGGTCACGAATATGAGGTCAGATTTGACCTTGACCTTGAGCTTCATATTAAAATCTCGATTAGAAAATTTGGGTATGACTTTGACCTTGGCGCAAGGTCACAAGATATTGTCGGACGACCTTGACCTTTTCATATGTGACGACCCCGTGACCTCTGAGTTGACTAATGACCTTGACCTTGACCTCTGACCTCAAGGTAAAATTTGCGATAATGCATTCCGATTCTACTATCGCATTTTTAAACCCAAGGTCAAAGGTCAAGTTCCATGTCATGGGTCAACTCAGAGGTCACGGGGTCGTCACCTATGAAAAGGTCAAGGTCGTCCGACAATATCTTGTGACCTTGCGCTAAGGTCAAAGTCATACCCAAATTTTCGAATCGCCATTTTAATATGAAGCTCAAGGTCAAGGTCAAATCTGACCTCATATTCGTGACCTACGACCTCCAGTATAGTTTAGTGCGAAGTTTGAAGTCAATCGGTCAAGGCCGAATTTTTCAGACCATTTTTGCCCAAGGTATAAGGATGAAAATGTTGTTTCACCGATTCCTTCCAAATTTGGTGTGGTAAGAGTATGGATCTAGCTGATAACGAAACTGCGGTCGGAATCGATCTAGGGCCCTAAGTTTTTTTTTTACCGATATTTGAAAATTCCAATACTTAACCTAGGCTTCAATGGACACTTTTTTTGTATCAAACCAATCCAAATTTTGACCTCGGATTCGTGATCAGGGACCTCGAAAACCTATATACACATAATTTGAGGTCATTCGGTGAAGGTTGAAACTTGACCTCCAAAAACACCTTAGCGAAATTTTGGTCAGAATTTTTGCTGTCACCGATTGACCTCAAACTTTGCCCTAAACCTATATCGGGGTCAGAGGTCACGAATCTGAGGTCAGTTTTGACCTTGACCTTGACCTTCATATCAAAATCTCGATTAGAAAATTTGGGTATGACTTTGACCTTAGCGCAAGGTCACAAGATATTGTCGGACGACCTTGACCTTTTGATATGTGATGACCCCGTGACCTCTGAGTTGACCCATGACCTTGACCTTGACCTCAAGGTAAAATTTGCGATAGTACATTCCAATTGTACCATCGCATTTTTAAACCCAAGGCCAAAGGTCCAGGTCGATGTCATGGGTCAACGCAGCGGTCATGGGGTCATCACATATCAAAAGGTCAAGGTCGTCTGACAATATCTTGTTACCTTGCGCCAAGGTCAAAGTCATACCCAAATTTTCGAATCGCCATTTTAATATGAAGGTCAAGGTCAAGGTCAAATCTGACCTCATATTCGTGACCTACGACCTCCAGTATACTTTAGTGCGAAGTTTGAGGTCCATCGGTGAAGGTCGAATTTTTCAGACCATTTCAGCCTCAAGGTATAGATGGCAAACTTTCAGTATTTCAAAAATTCTTTTAAAAAAAACTTAGAGATCTACGTCAATTCTGATTGCAGATTCGTAATCAGCTAGGTGAGTACTATCAGTTCACAAATTTGAAAGGAATCGGTGACCCAAAAAATTTCGACCGAAAAAGTACCAAAATGAGTTCAAAAATTAACTTTTGACCTTGGCTTGCGAGATTGTGTGCAATGGGTGTCGCAAATTCGCGGTCACAACATGCTAGGGGTCGGCGTTACATGTAGAATTTGCATGTAAAAAATCAATTTAACCCCGGCTTCAATGGACAGACCCAATTCCACTGTTCCGAATTACACTAAACTTCGTCCTAAAGTATTGTCGAGGACGTAGATGACGAATCCGAGGTCAGATTGTAAAATTTATTTTATCTTAATTATTAAATAATTAATTTTATTAGAAATCAATTTAACCCAGGCTTCAATGGGCAGTACCCAATTCCACTGTTCCGAATTACTCTAAACTTCGTCCTAAAGTAATATGGATAACGCAGATCACGAATCCGAGGTCAGATTTGAAAATAAATTTTACCTTAATTATTAAATAATTAAATTCATTAAAAATCAATTTAACCCAGGCGTCAATAGACATATCCTAATTTAACGCGCTTTATGTAAAATTTCATCCCGGATTCGTAATTAGCTACTCCCAAAATAGTTACATCGATCTGTCCGTCGCCATTTTCTACGGAACCGGGTCATCGTGGGAGGAATAGATGCCCAGTGGCAAGCGGATTTGG